>LGRX02006049.1:0-25630 GCA_001247695.2 Cymbomonas tetramitiformis
GATTACGAACCTTTTGCACTCGTGGTCGCTAATAAACAGGCTCTGGGATGCTGTCCGTTCGTGGACTTCGCTCAGACTATGGCGAAGAGGAATGTAGAGCCCCAGAAAAATGGTCAGTATTTTCTCTCATTCTTCCCTTCGTTTTCCTTCTCCTTCTAATTCAGGCCTTATTTATCTTCTGCTTATCTTTTCTAATTCAGCCTTTCGAATTCATTCGTTCTTGTCAGTTGTACCCAATCACCTCTTTGCGGGAGTCATCATCGACAAAGTATTGTCATTTGGTCACCCTGAAATCCCTGAACCTGACGCTGACACCGAGATGACCATTGTTGAACGATGGTTCAAGACGTATATCGACATTGATGACGACAAGGACAGAGCAGAGCATCCTCGCTTCTTAGGCATTATGCTCGCAATGGATAAATTCATTTGCCCTGGCGCGCAACCTCTCTTGGGCAAGAGACCCAGGGGTACAGTGCCCAAAATGTACACTGCTGCCTCTGACTGCTTTACTTCATCGCCTTTCATCACGAACCGGGAATTCCGCCGTGAAGATATCTTCAGAGCTATCGATGCAAAGTACATGCGTATCACGCAAGACAACGAGCGACTCGACCATCTTCAGAAGAATATTGGTGAAGCAGCATACTTGAAACACGAATATTTCCCAAAGATGCTCAAGTACTTCACTGAACTTGTGGATACATTGCATGCTATTCACACCGTGCAGTACGAGGATTATGCTCGACTCCACATGATGAAATACAAGACCAAATATAAGTATCTCCGGATCGTTGAACCGACCTTGCACATCTCCGTCGACATGGGCCGCGTTTGTCTCCCAGGTAATAGTTTCTAAATTCACCCCTTCTGTCAATTTTATGTTATTTTAATGTTTATCGCGTTCCGCTGCTTCTCACCTATCCGTTTGATCGCAACAGTATCTTCCAGATCTTGCGAGTATTCTCAAAGCCGAAGAGCATCTCCTGGCGGAGAGCGTTCCAGAGGAAGTATCTGAGTCCATCGAAAACTTGCAAAAAGCGGCGGAGGAGGCCCCAGTGCAAGACGAGCCTGTTTTTCCTCGACCTGAAGGACAAGATACGGCTTTGATGCAGAAAGGTGTCGTCGTCATTGACACCACACCGATTTTCCGCAAACGAGGATATGCCTACATTTTGGACAGCGCCCCGACGTGGACAGCTTTAGACGGCAGCGTCCGTGAAGACGACACGACGGTGGCCCGCATCCGATTTGCAAATAAGGAAGCAGGAAAGGACGACGAACTCGTGAGATCGAAACACTACCTTTGGATCATAGGTAATCTCCCTTTCTCTATCTTAGATAAAATATTATATCTTCAAATACTGAGAATTAATTTGCTTTTGTGTTGGCAGGGGATGTCGGCAGTGCGGACCTTCTTCCTCAATCTTTGGCTGAGGTGCCAACGCAACCAGTTGCCGACTCGACACTCGACAGCGATGCCGGTGAGCCGATATAAAACATCTCTCGCTCTCTATCTCCCTTTCTCCTTCGCTCTCCGTCTTAGGTCACAAAAATGATATACGTGGTATGTATTCAAATACTGAGAATTGATTTGCTTTTGTGTTGTGAGAAGGTTCCGATGGTGGCAAGCCTGCATCTCCTGAAGCTGAGTGTCCAACGCAACAAGTTGCCAACGCTGAAAGCGATGCCGGTGAGCCGATATAAAACATCTCTCGCTCTCTATCTCCCTTTCTCCTTCGCTCTCCGTCATAGGTCACAAAAATGATATATGTATTCAAATACTGAGAATTGATTTGCTTTTGTGTTGTGAGAAGGTTCCGATAGTGGCAAGCCTGCATCTCCTGAAGCTGAGGTTGGTGCATACGAAGCTGAGGTGCAAACGCAACCTCCAGTTGGAGGTGGACACGATACGGGTCGTAGACAACCATTTCCAAAAACGCTCCACCTCCTTCACTTCTAACTTCACCTCTAACTTCAGCTGCTTCACCTGCTCAAGGCACTCGTGCAACTACTCGAAGACTCTCTACAGCAAGCCCTGCAGGTGCAGGGCCATCAGGGCAAACCCTGCAGGTGCATGGCCATCAGGGGCAAGCGCTGCTCCACCAGGGCCATCAGCGGCAAGCCCTCTCCCATCAGCGGGCCTTGTATCTCCTGCAGCTGGAACTCCACCTCTAACTTCAGCTGCTTCACCTGCTCAAGGCACTCGTGCACCTACTCGAAGACTCTCTACAGCAAGCCCTGCAGGTGCAGGGCCATCAGGGGCAAACCCTGCTCCAGGGCCATCAGCGGCAAGCCCTCTCCCATCATCGGGCCTTGTATCTCCTGCAGCTGGAACTCCGCAGCGGCCAGTTATTGCATTCATCATGAAGCAGGATGATGAGGAGATTGTGTCCCCTTCAAAGACTCCGAAGACCGCCGATGAAACCGAGGCAGAGGAGCAAAAAAAACAGGCTGTCATTCGCAAGTATGCATCTTCCTTCCTGAGATTTACTTATACGACCATTGCTTTTTTTGATGGTGTATGTGCATTACTAAAACCAAGTATACGTTGCTTCTGTGGGCCATCAGGAAAATCGATGACATGCATAAGTTGGTCGACAATAATAATCCATGTGCGACATCGTGGAGAATCCCCATCCGGTACATCGATGATGCAGAAGGAGCGTATCGCCCTCGACCACTGGACGAGTATCACGCCCAGGCTATTGCCGAAATGATGTACTGGAGCCCACACACCGGTTCGGGATCTCCAGCCCTGATTGCTGTCCAGGAGGATCAGGACGATCCAACAAGCACCAACCCAGATGCATTCGTTTGGGCGGCCATCGCTGAAGGCAGATACAGGTAAGACCCATTGCGTTGATGGATGCATGCATATGCGTTCCAACTTACACTCTCTTTATTATTCTACAGATTCACCTGCTTTGGACATCAGCATTTGCTGGAGGCAAAGCGTCGCTGCGTCAAGGCGGATGAAGCAAAGCACGCAAACCATGAAAATCGAACGGAAGCGTTTCAGTTCATCGAATGTCGTCTCTTCATGAACTTGAGCGCCATCGAAATGAATCAGGTGTGTCTCACTCATGCCAGTTTTCTCATCAGGTGCTTCTCAGGGCTTACATACTCAAGTGTTTAGGGAGGGTTTACGGTCGGCCAGCTTCTCAGCTATAGTCATGATCCGTGCAATTCGTTTGCGCACGCAGCTTGGGAATGGGCAGAAGAACATTGACGCCTACATGAAGCACCGCAACATCACGGAGATCATTCTTGGCATGCGAAAACACGTGGAGAAACTGATGGCTGACCCCAGCGAGAGAGACGTTTCAATGAAGAGGTTTGTGAACCTGAAATTCAGTCGGGTGCCGCCGAAGCAGACCTTGGATCCCGAATTCGAAACGGCGCTGAAGACGCAGGTGTTCAATCACCAGAAGCTGAGTGCAGACAAGAAGAACGTGCATTATTGGGCTGCTTGGTCTATCTCGGTGCAATCGCACAACTTGTTCAAACAACTTCAGAGAGGTGCTGCCATGTTTTTTGAGTTCCGTCTCAACATTATTCTTATTTGCTCTTAGGTGTTTTTGCAGTAGCTAACTGACGATTTGGTATTTCATGTTTTCGCTTTCAGTGATGAAGGCCCACAATGAAGGGGCGCTAGAGGGAGTTGACCCGGACGATGAAGACGCCACGGAGACGACCTTGGCCACGGTTGGGCCATCTCGCAATAAGCCCAAACGTAAACGTTCAAGCGGTATGTCGACCGGCACAACTGACCTCAACGCACCAACGACCAAGCAGCCTAAATGGGACCCCACATCCGGAAAGCCGATCGTCTACCATGATCTGCCGAAGGGGTTCTATGATACCTGGGCCCCCTTGACCGAAGGACACTTGCGTGAGATCACTGAGCTCGTCGACGTAGCCGTCATCGAACAGAAGTACACGGTCAAAGATATGATCAACCGTATCGCCGAGATCAAGACTCTCAACAATGTTCGAGAGAACCTAATGCTGCTTGCCTCAGATGCTCATAAACGATTCAACATAACACACTCCTTGGAATCGACACCGGCCTACCGGCAACTGAGCTATCTCAAGAAAAACCGGCATTCTATGCAGAACTTTCTGCAAACACAACCGGGAGGGTTCGAAAACAATATATACGACATAAATGCACCCTGCTTCATTGCTTACCTAGATGAAGATGGGTATCCCATACCTAAGGAAAGGAAACCAGTGGATGCTGCCGTGGATCCCAATGCTCCCGAATCGAAGTTCTGGGATCGTAAGATGACCTACGGTGAGCTGGATGGCGAGATCAATACGCTGCAAAAGAAGCTTGACACCTTTACGTTTCCCAACCCAGAACACGACTGGAAGAAGTTTTGCGACTATTTCCCAGGGGCTGGGGATGAGATACGTACATTACTGAAGGTAATTTACCTAAGTTGCGCCCTCTGATCGTCCTTCACGATATCTGATTTTCTCATATCGGCTTGCGTGTTCAATTAACAACGGGGTTTGTTTACAACTGTACCAGGCGGGAGTGGTGCCCCCGAAGGTCTCCTGCAAGAACGAGCAGGAGAACCGGAAATTTCAATTTGAATCACGGCCTGCAAAAGAAAAACAGCGGTACGAGGCGAAGATAGAGAAACTGATCAAAGAAATTCCGAAGGATATAAAGTTCTACTGGAATAATATCGAGAGCGCTGTGTTGCTGAAAATCGGATCGACGACAGCATCGACTGCGAAAAATCTCCTAAAGAATCTTCCAGGTGCGTATCTCGGTTTTATATTCCATTTGTGCACCGTAGCTATGTAATTACTAATCGTTTACATTGCACACAGGTGTGAGTTATCGAATATTGTCAAACGTTCCTGAGGGCCAGCAAGTCGACGATGATGACTACTTCTACACTCACAAGATTCCGCAACTGGTTTTCAAGAAGGACTTTCTTCTGGAGTCCGCATCACCTGATTCCTTCACGACTCTTCCCAGGCTTCCATTTACCGGTTTCATTATGAATTGCGAGTATGCTCTGGACTCGAACAAGAGATGGATCCCGAAACCTCTCTTAGCAGGAGAGTTCAAGCAATTCCTACAAAACTTCAACACTTTGACCACGTGTGATGATTGGGTAGGGGGATGTTTCTGTGGCTTCCAACAACACCACGAGTTCTTCGAAGCCGCCAAGCAGTTTTGCCATGGGAACGCCGAAAAGATGTTCTGGGTGAAACCTTTGAGCAGATCGAACATGATGGCCTTGGAATCTGGCGTTGCGCCACGGAACTACGCCAACCGCATGGAGTGCTTTGTCTTGTGTTACTACGTCAAGGAAGCAACACCTACAGGTCCGTAGATGTTAAGTTACGTACAATTCTGTGATTGCCTTTTGGCGTCTAAGCATGGGCAATCTGACTAAGCAGCGCTGATTGCTCTCGCAGACGAAACCCACCCAGCCGTGCATAAAAGGCTTCCCTGGATGAAGAACTTGATTAGAGTTCTCGGTGAGGAGGAGAATGCGGATACTGATGTCGTCGATAAGCAGTTCGTGGCTTCTTGCCGAACCAACACCTGGGAATATGCCCCTGTACACTCGTCGAAATTCGCCAATAACTCCGAGGGAAAAAGAATTAACAGACACCAGAAGCCGCTGAAGCTCATCCACGACCTCGTCAATATCCATATGCGAGGTCCTGAGTTAGAGGGGGAAGCGAGGGGGAAATCTGCGTACGAGGGGGTGTTACCTCTTCATCACGATTATCACTTCATCTTGGATGCGTGCTGCGGTTCGGGGACCACTTCGGTAGCCGCCAACATGTTGGGATTGGGTTCCGTCGCTTTCGATAGGTAAGCATTCATGTCTACATCCATTTTTTGAAAAAATACTTTGTATATCGGTTTTAACAAGTGCTGGTGTCTTGGATGCAGGGAGCAAGGTATGGTCGACTCAGCGAAAGAGCGCATTAGGTTTCCTGATGGATTTTTCTTTGGCCGACGAAGTGTTGAGCAAGCAGGAATACGACGAGGTGAAAAGGCAGAGAGAGGCACATCGTAAAGAGCAAGAGAAAGTCGAGAAGGAGCGGGAGAAGAAGACGGCGGTCGAAATGAGGGGAACGGAAAAGGCCGCCAAGCAGCAGGAGGCCGAGGCCGCCAAGGCCGCCAAGAAACAGCAGGCCGAGGCCGCCGAGGCCGCCAAGGCCGCCAAGCAGCAGGAGGCCGAGGCCGCCAAGGCCGCCAAGAAAGAGAAGGCAGATGCCGAGAAGGCCGCCAATCAACAGGCGGATGCCGAGAAGGCCGCCAAGAAACAGAAGGCCGAGGCCGAGAAGGCCGCCAAGAAAGAGAAGGCCGAGGCCGACAAGGCCGCCAAGAAAGAGAAGGTAGATGTCGAGAAGGCCGCCAAGCAACAGGCAGCCGCCGCGGCGGGGCCTATACCTAAGCGGCCAGCGGCACAAGGCGGAAAGTCGGAATCCAATCAGACCAAAAGACGTAAACGGTAAAGCTCGCTAGGCAATGATGATTTCCCTGCTAGGACATGGTGCCAGCACCTAGGTCAATATTTGTTGATAGTCTTAATAACCTATTGTCTCAGTGCAGAAGTACGCTGATGAAACACGTATGGTATATCTTGATATGACAATTGTAAATAAAGTATATTCTCCAAAGGCGGACAAATCGTTACCTCGGTGCGCATTGAAATGCGGGACGCCACAATTTTCAAAACCCCTCACTTTCAGAAGTATACAGCAAGAATGGGGTTTGTATACTCCAACTTACACGCTCCAGATTTTGTATATTCTTATGCAAAAAGTCCTCCGACATACTCTCCTTGAATTCCTCCCAAACCTTGACGGGCCCCGTCACCTCCGAGTGCAACAACATGATCGCGAGCAACCGTCGAAGCTGAACAGGCATACAATGCGTGACCGCCTCCCGCAGAGTGTCGTAGACATCACGATCGTCTTGTACAAATCCAAGTCGCACGGCGGCTTCCTTGAATGTCTCACACACCTCCCCATTCACAGTTCGGAGGTGGTCGTAGGAGCGTGGACCGCGGACGTGTGCAAGCAAGCATCGCAAATAGTACCGCTCACCTTCCTTCGGACTGACGGCATACATCCGCCCAATCGTCGTGCCGGCAAAATCTTCGGTCGCGCGACCACGCAGTCTAGGCAACCACCGGGCGAGCACTCCGTTTTTTAAATCCCCACGGTGCCAGGTGAACTTGGAGGGCATCTCGTGGTACAACAATCTTGCGGCCTCGGGGCAACCTCCTGCGTTGACCTGAAAGAAGCTGGTCAGCTTGGTGATACGATCGAGTTCTCGAGCAACGATCTCTCGGAGGTCACCGTCCGCCTCGGGGAGCCAAGTTACCAAGTGTTGCCCGTCCAAGTGCACCGGTAGCCGCTCGACCGCAGGACCACCCCCATGCATAGGAAGGCTGAAAATGCGCCAGCATGCTTCGACGGGGCCAATATAACGGGCTTCCTGGTATTGAGCGACTTCGTTCCGGATGGCCTGTAAAAGTTGCCGAATCACGTGTTACAGGGTCGTAAATATAGTTACAGGGTCATAAATGAAGTTACAGGCTCAGACATGAAGTTAAAGTGTAAAAAAAAGTTACAGGGTAAAAAATTGAGCTACAGGGTCAATAATGAAGTTACAGGGTCGGAAATGTACCTCCTCCGCGTCCCCTTGAGGGCCCGTCCCCTCAGGACACTCGGCCCGACGGATCTCCACGATGATCTTGTCATGACCCTTATACACGTACTTGTACAGATACTTGACGGACTTGATAGTGGTGCAGATCTCCACGTTGATGTGGCAATCGTACTTCTCCGAAAGAAAAGGGTTGTACGGGACGACGTCGCGATTGTCGAATTCGCGTTGGCCCTCACTTCTCGGTGGCACTCGACGACCATTGTCCCGCCGCCGGTACTCAGGGAAACCCTCGGCGGAGGAGTGCGTCAGTTCGCAAAACACGCGTGGGAACTTTTTGCAACACACGCCGGGACATCGGTCGTCTTGCATGCACGGCGAGGACGGATTCGAAGGACCGCAAGGACCATGCATCATACAGGAGCTCACGGTGGCATACAATAGCGGTTGTGTCACGGGGTCCGGTATCTCAGCAGAACAGTACTGGTCGTAGGCATCGGGCATCGGCTTATCACCAGGGTGAAGAATGAGAAGTATGTGGGCATGCGGGAGGCCCCGCTTCTGGAATTCCACGACCCATGCGAATGACACCACGCGCCCAAAGACTCCGGCACCGCGGGCTCCCTTGATGCCGAGATCCACCAGCAATGCCTCGAGCTTCATGTGGAACACTCGAGCCACAATATCTGGACGATCCGCCGCCGTTTGTCCAGGCGGGAGGGCATCGAGAATCTCTTGCCACTTCGGGTTGCACGTCAACATGGTGATGAACAAATCCGGCTTGTGGAAATGCCGCACGCGTGCCATGGAGTCTTGGTACCGTTGGTGCATGTCTCGGGGACTACCCGTAAAGCTCGAGGGCAGTATAACGCGCTTGCCGATAGCACTCCCATCCACGACGTCGTTAATGGACACGGCGTCTGTGAGGCCTGCACTCGAAATGACAACGGTACTGAGTGAAATAATGCGGAAAATCGGCGAAAAGTGTTTAGGGAGTCGACAAATTACCTTGATATAATAGCAGTCTGCTCGCAATTTTTTCTGATTGTAAGATACGTAGTTCAGGTTCATCTGCTCGATCTTGGCGTACATATCGACAACGTACTGCTGAAACAACCGGCCCGCGGAGTGCAGAAGAGAAAAGTCACGATCGCGAAGTCGCAGCCGGTAGTTGTAAAACTCCAAAGCCGTGACGGTCTTTTGCTTCACGGTCGAGCCTGGTGGGATAATGGGTCCCTTCGGGATACCGATCTGCCAACCGTGGTCGCCATGGGGGAACAACAACGGGTAAGAGAGCGAATCGTATGCGCAATGTGTCTCGGCAATCCTATGTAGACCGCCAGTCCGCAGCTTCAACGATATGTCCCGTTTTTTGGAAGCGGAATTCTCAGCGGTCGCATCACCGGGCATAATCACGGCCACCTCCGGCGCCGAAGGCTTATTATACGTTCCACGGTGAGCGTCTTCAGACTGCGCGAACTTGACATCCGCACAAATGTACAAACGGAGATCTTCCGCATCCCCTCGTCTACGAATATTCTCGGCATGCCGCTTGTACTGCCTGACGTAAGGGTTCTTGTCGTGCAGTGCATTCTGCAGGTCCATCATGGTGGCCGGATCCAGACCCTCCCACGCACGCCGAGCTTGATCTTGCCCAGATCGAGGGCCTTGCGCCATGCGATGTTCAGCCTCACTCTCCGGATCACCTGTGATAGATGGCAAATCGCGTGGTTTAAGGACGAATGATATACCACGGGAGAAAGGCAAGAAAGAAAAATATGACGGCGGAAAGAATTTACGAAGGGTATTATAATCACCTTCCATGAAATAAATCTGTGAAAACCCAGGACGGTAGCCGCTTTGCGGCTCGGGAGGGCTGATGTGGCGAGACACGGAGCCTTGAATCTTGTAGGTGTAAATTCCGGGATTCGCGGAAGTGGGCAAAATACTGGAGTCCACGTTGACCCGCATGGATGTGAATCCCAAAGCGGAATTGTAGTTGCGGACGTGCTTGATAAAGTTTTGTACTCGATGGGATTGGACACGATCAGAGCGTTTGAAAAGGTCGGTGATAGCGGGGACCTCGTCTTGGCGGGGGACCGCCCATGGCATATAAATATCGCCATTCCCACAACACTTGAATCGGGGACTTTGAACAGCTCTAGTCTTAATCTTTTCCCCTATCCAATGGAGTGCCCCGCAATCGGAGCACGCGACGTCCATATGTCCAGGCAAAAGATGCCGGCCAGCGGTGTCGTTGTGCCAATGCTCCACATTTAATAGTGCGGCATAACGGGGCTCGTTCACATCGAAAAGTTGTATATCCTGCGTGATGGTTGCCTCGCTATCCGCCACACCTGTGAGAATGCCATGAACCGCCGGGTCTTCGGGAGTCAAGACTTGTCCTTCTTCAAGCGCGGTGAGAGCTCTCTGGTCCGCTGGGTCGTCGGGGATGAAGGCGGGTCCTGCATTTCTGAGGACTTGCGTGAAAGCGTTCGCAAACCGGAAGTCACGCTCGAGGACTTCCATTTGTTCAACGCCTCGAAGGGAAAGCGGGTTCCCAACATGTCTGATCGGAATCGAAGCGGAAAGAGGAGTATGGTGTAGAGGGCAAATCGAGCGTCGTCGAGCGGATCCGGGCAAAGGCGACGGCGTCGACTGGAGTGCGGCGTCAAGGATGTCATCCACACCGTCTTCCTCATCCTCCTCATCGGAAGAACCGTCAACTAAATCGGGCAGCTCGTTCTCACCGTCGTCGTCGCTTGCCATATCGAAATTCAAAATGGGCATCGGGGTGACATTTCGTGTGGTTGTTTGACGCCCTCGGAACTCGCGTGATGCCGACAATGGAGTACGCACCGCGCCGGACGTCGGCGGGGTTGTCGCCTGGCTATTAATCGCGATATATCTTTCACTTTGCGCTATTCTCCGTCGGGTACGTGGTGTGTATCTCGATGGAGGCCTTCCCCGTCTCCCATTCCTCATAACTCCGCTCAGACCGGTCGCGGTAAAGGAGGATGTGTGAGAGGAAGGCGTCGGCTGAGATATGGCGTATGGACCCGGGGAAGTAATGGGAACATGGCGGCGTCGGAATGCCGGTGAAGGCGATGGTGACGCATCGGAGAGTGCGGCGTTGAGGTCGGGAAGCGGTCGATGGGGGGTAGCCGCCTCGATTAAGGTCGGTGGCGGAGCATCGCCCATGTCGAAAGGCGGATTAGTGCATAGTAGTCAAATAAGCTTATGATTTTTTACAGATGTGCCTGCAAAATATATGTGAAACCCGGACAAAAATAATAAGCACGTAAAATAGAAAGTACAAAATTTACTCATTTAGCTCACGTGGGTGACGGTAATGGTATGGAGCATGTGTGGCATAGGATCCCGGAGAGATTCTTGTAAAAACCGGTGAGGCAAAGATGGAGCCCATATACAATCGCAAGGCGTCGTCGAGTATAGCCGGAGGCAGGTCGGTTGGAATTCGGTCAAAAGCATCTCTCACTTGTGCATAGTTGCGCAATGAAAAAGCGCGACATCTCTCTTCCTCGTAGGCGAGTCTAGTGTGATCAAAACACGGCTTGCCACGGACCATGGCGTACGCACGTTCGAAGGTTGCTAAAACCTCACGGCTCGCCTGCTCGCGGTGTGTCCAAAGTATGAATTGGTTGCCACATTTGATCGGTAAGAAGCTCGCGGCATACGCAACTTCATTACATGCGTAACTTCGGACGGGCGCCGCTCCCACCCAGTAGAAAACACGCGGAGGAACTTCGGGACGAAGGTAAGGCGGATACGGTGGATGGAAGGCTGCAGGCCAGATGTGATCGCGGTACAACTCGAACTCTAACAATGCCAAGAGTTCGAAACAAAAATCTCGTTGACCGTTATCAAACCCGCGGCTATACAGGTGGACTCGTAATTTAGGTACGTCTAGGATTCGGTCGATGAGGATCAACACCGCCTCTAACGGACGGTACCCTTCACCCACGATGCAGAATGCTCCAAACCGGGTGCCGCGTAGGGGGCCCCACTCGGGAGGGAGTGGGGCGGTGTTTACCCCACGGTGTACGGTGACCGCGTAATCATCGATGAATCCTTGGAATTGTGCTTCTGGAATCGATTGATCCCGTGTTGCATATTCGCCGATGGTGATTTGATATAGCTCCTGGCGATATCCTGTATCTGGTGTAATCACACAATAAATCAGGCAGGAAATATTGAAATCTCCGAGTCAACGGTAACCACAAAATAATTCAAACAGATATATCAAAAATGTCATCCCCGGGCCAAATTACATCCCGGGTGTAGTATTCCCATGCAGAGGGGAAATAATGAACTGGCTCGATGAACCAATCATTGTCATAAAAGTTGATCGACATTCCTAAATCTCTCTTTTCAGCTCTCAAACACTGTAGAAATTGACTATAGCAATTCCTATCAAATTGTGAAGCTGTTAACAGCTCTTTGTCCACTACCCGGTGGTACATGGGGATGTACCCAAGAGGGTCTGGGTACATAGGGATGTACCCAAGCTAAATCGACGGTATGCGGGCATAAATTTAACGGTTTGTCGTTACGAATCATCAATGTAGCTAGCCAACATCATCATGAACACGGGAATATGCCGTCACAAGCATCCTGGTAGGATATATATCATGTCAGGTGCATTCAAAACCATGCAAATCGCAACTTGGCTCCCAAAGACATTTTTTAATTGTTTTTTACCACGGTTTGTTGCGACTCGCCTTTTTCACAGTCTCGCATATCTAGGGGGGGGGGAGGGGATTCTTCACAAAGTGGAATACTTTTTTAAGGTTTGTTACACCACAATATCTTAAATAATTTATTTTCGTCATGTTCGGCGTACCCTAGATCCCCAAGCTTAACTGCTTACTTGCCGCACGCGGCACGAGGTACCTTATCGGGTATGGGGACGAGTCGACGCGAGCGGTTGAAGGTGACCTGTGATATCGATTATTATGACCAAAAGTATTTGTCAGCTCATTCTTTGGCAATCGTATTTGCGATAACATGCATTGCACAGATAAATATGCCTTCGTTCAATAGATCGATGGGTGGGAGTCATCACACAAATCATGTCCGCGCGCATTTTTAAGACGAAATCTAAAATCTGACACTGTTTTATGATGAGAAGTCTTGATGATGAAGTATGATAACTTGTGAGGTATGGGACCGACCCATGATAAAATAAGTGCTTTGAAGGGTCTATGTTAATGCCCTAATGAAACATCGACCAAATATACAATTTGTATGTGCATAACCATGCATACAAATCGATGTACCCAAGCGATGTACCCAATAATTTGGACTTTGAGAATTTCGCCTTTTCTGGAAAATCACCTAGGCAACCGCCCCCAAAAACCCATGTCTATGACATGAATACCGCCAATCATATGGTTCATACCCAAGATTGGTGTGTTATTGACAACCTATATCGATCATATGGACTTTTGAGATGTTTCGAGCTCGCCATGGCGTGCGGAACAAATAGTGGCTTGGGTACATCGTGATGTACCCAAGACCGGGTAGTGGACATCTTGCATGTAAAACTGCTGGTGGGTGACTTCGGGATAATTAATATTAAATCCTACACTAAACTCAACAGTTTGCACGACATCCCATATGTCATCACAAGACAACAGTTGAACAGTGTCAAAGTCTCACAGAGACGCAAGAGACATCAGCGATCTCAGACCACCAGTCCACTGCGGTTGAGCTGTGAAATCTGCAGACGGAGTCGAGCGTGTAGGCCAACGCAAGGCTCCCTGGTATAAGAGCAGCTCAAGGGCACTGATTTCCGTGGTGAAGTTTAGAATTCGTTAAACCATCTGTTAGGCATATTGTTCTGCCGAAGTAGGGTGTTATATAGTTTGCAATTGTGGACAGTTCTGCACTCGTCTTCACTTTGAGATGGATGCTTCATGCAATTATCTTGCAGCCAAAAAATAATAACGCATCCGGCAGCAACTGTTTAACAAATACATTCATTTTCGTCATAGGGCGCGTAACCCGTCAGGAGGACATCGGGCTGGAACTCGTTGAGGCGACTCGCACCACTTGAGGGTACTTTCATCGTGGCCCTGCTTCAAGACGCCGCCTGCTATGGCAGCGAAAAAGAAGATTACTCCGGGTTAATATCCAAGTAAACGTATTTCAGCACAACCGCTAGAGTTACCGTGGCTGTATTTCTATAAAAAAAGTGTTGGCCGTACATATCCTTCCCAGCACAGGGTGAAAGTGGCTATATTTTGATAGCATGCGTCTTTGGGTCCGTGAATATTCATTTAAGACCACAACGTTGATAATTGAAAACAGGAAATATGTAGCGTTACTGAACCAGGTGCCTTCAGACATGCAACTGCTCTAAGCAGCAACATTTTCAAGATGACAGTCAACTCCGTCGGTTTTTTATGACGAAGTCTCTTAGACAACACTCGGCAGTCCTCATCTCTCACTATCAGTCAACCCACCACATTTGAAAATCCAACATGTTCGGATCCTGTTTAGGCTGCTTCACCGGCCGTACGACTGTGGAGGTTTTGGGCTTGCCGACCTCTACTTCTTCACCGAGGCGGAATGCAGAGCTGGAGAACCTTCCCAGCGATTCCTTAGCCTCTCAGCTCTTATCCAAGAGTAAACAGGGAGGATCCGCTGTGCTTGCCATGGGAAAAAGCAGCGCCAAGCCACAGAGATCCCAGTGGATCTCAGGTACAGACGTTCATGTGTTCAGGTGAAATTTTCTCCACCGCCCTGCAGCTGCACAACCTGTGAAGTTATCACCGTTTCGCAAGTTAGAGCTGCTTTCCGAGGTCTATGTTCAGTCGTCCGAAACGTGTTGAAAGAGTTTGTTAGGTATACCGCAAAAGTGTAGACTTCACCTTGAGTCATGCACTTGCGACGCGACAACGAAGCACCTCCGGAGGAAAGGGCTTGCCAAGTTGAAGCTCTGCATTCGCGATCACGAATTGAACGACCTGGAAGCTTGCGCAATTATTCAGAATCGTCCATGCGCAGCAGCTCGTGTGCTTGGCATAGAGTGAAATTTCACGTGAGTGCATCGGCGTGTGTGCGTACCTGAGTCTCCGCATGCTTTCTTTCATTCCCTGGGGTGCTGACGATCTGGCTACGTTCGGCACGCCTCGCGCCTTTCGGTGGGTTTGCATCCATCTTGTTTTTGGTTGGGAGCGCTTCGGTGCCCACCTCCGGTTTCGATTCAGTTTCAATCATCTTCCATGCCGGAAGTGCCCCCTGCACAAGTGACAGGAGCCGCCAGGGGGCTTGCCACCAGAACATGCTCAAAGTGTGTTTCCTGGGTCTTACTTTCTTTACACTCACACGCACACTCGCGATGTACGCGCACACGCGTGTGTGACGACTTCGGGTGTGATTCATGCCTACAGCACATGCTGTGTGCCGTGATATCTCCTGTCGTTTTTCTGTGTGCGTGTGTGCTATATTTTCTTTTTTTAACTATGACACACTTTCTTTTGGTCTGAGATGCCTGTGTGACCTTGTCACGGCCCCTCCCTGTTCCTGAAGTTTTCTCACTTCCTGTGGGATGATGGTGAGCTTGGCTTCTGTGTGAGGGCCTCATGCCGTTCAGTTTGTGTGATACAGTGAGTGGCTCGAGCCTCACGTGCATGCTCTTTCCATCCACTGGAGTTTTGGACGTGGGTTGTGCGCGTGAACATCCGCGTCTTAGTACATCGTACACTTAGTGGCGGACGGATACGCGATAGGGTGTGTGCATGTTTTCAGCGAGAGTGATAGGGTATGTGCATGTCTTCAGGAGAGTGATAGGATATGTGCATGTCTTCCTTTCCGCCAACTTTTCAGTGAAAATGTGTGTGTGGGCTGTTCCTGAATTCTTCTCATATCCATTTGTGTGTGTATGTGGTGTGATATGAAGTACTGACGGATCGCTGTGAACGGGGACGGCCGCCGGGTGGAAGTGGGTTTTGGGAGGCGGTCATCCCTGTGGTGCCATTCTGGCGGGCACTGCCTCTTGGAGAGCTCGGTAGATTCGTCTGTCGTGCTGCGAGGAGAGGCAGAAGGTGGTGAAGTACACCTTCTGTGTTTTCCCTTGAATTTTGTGGGGAGCACTTAGGTGCCCGCATGTTTCCTTTTTTTGACATGGGTTGTCCATGCTGTGTGGTGTGACTGCATTCATGACATAACCATGGACCAACAGGTCCCATCCATCGACCGGGAGCCACTGGGGGGCATGCCAGCAGGGTCCGCTTACTCCGTAACCCAGAGACCAACAGTTGTTTGGCGACGATCGGTCACATCGTATCATCTTTCCATGCTGCTTTGCATTTGGGCTGGGAATATGTATGCGTTTGTGGTATCTTGTCACGGCCCCGCCCTGCTCTTGATTTGCTTTTCACATCCACTGGGATGATGATGGGCTGGCTTTTGTTGGCCGATCTCATGCCGTTCAGTGTGTGTGTGTGTGGTACCCCTCTGTGGATGTGGCTTTCCCTGTGGCTCTTGAGGAGCGCCGTCGGCCTCCACTGCAAGGAGAGGCAGGTGATGGGGTCAGCTACACTCCACGTCTTCCAAGGAGTTTTTTGGGGGAGCACTTCCGTGCCCGCTTGTGCGGAAGATTGTCCCACCCAGTGTCCGTGTCGGCACACCCTTCGGGACACTTATCCGGATTCTCCGGAGCTCACTCGTGAAGAATGGGACCCCTTAAGCCTTACTGAGCCACTCGAGCCCCTCTGCATTGGGTGTATGTTTGTGTGTGTGGTATCTTGTCATGGCTCTGCCCTGTTCCGGAAATCTTCTCACATCCACTGCGGTGTTGGTGGGCTTGGCTTTTGTCGGCGGGCCTCATGCCGTTCAGTGTGTTTGATATCTTGTCACGGCCCCGCCCTCTTCTCCCCTTTGCTCTCTCCCGTTCTTCCTGCACTCACCCCCTCGCCTCCCATCAGTCTCTATCCTGGCTGTGTTCCCCTTACCTGAATGATGCTTGCGATTTTAAGTTCCCCGTGCGGCCCGTGCGAGCGAGGCAGAGAACGTCCCGCGGGTCGCATAGATTCCATCTGTCTTGAGTGCAGCTGTAAAGTTCCCGAAATCTTCTCATTACCACTGGGATGATGGTGAGGTTGTGTTACTCACGGCCAGCCCTGCGTGCCCCAACTTTTCTCTCTCATTCTTACCCATATGAACTTCTCCGAGGGCCGCGTGTACTGTCAGGTGACAGACACCCGCCACTCTGTGTGTACTTGGTTCAGCTCTTTTGTGCATCTGCGTCGCCCTCTCTCTTGAAGCTCCCTTACAAACCTTCACCCCACTCTCGAGAGTTTCGACGACATAGGCTTACGCATACGGCATATGCTCTATTCGGGTCGTAGACACCAGGGTCTCACCAGCTCTTCTGATGTTTTTTGTGTACTTTACTTTGACACCCGCATCCCTGGGTTTTGCTTCCCAGCTCCAACGGACGCGCTCTGCAAAGTGCGGCCACAGCTCGGCTGGTTTGTGCGAGACAGTTCTACAGAGCGCGTCACATCCGAGCCTCCAGCCAGGCTGCCTTATGACTTCTGCAGAGCGCGTCACATCCGAGCCTCCAGCCAGGCTGCCTTATGACTTCTGCAGAGCGCATCACATCCGAGCCTCCAGCCAGGCTGCCTTATGACGGCAATCTTGTTGAATCCCAAAAAGGCAAGCCCACGTGTCTGCGGGGAGGCGGTGGCAACTGCGCATATGGGTCACCAAATCAGAGCGTCGGACCCCCTAGTCCTCGAACTCCACTTCCTTTGCCTGTTGGGCGCGTGCGCCCCTCGTTCGGTGATACGAGGTACTCCCAGAGAGGTGCTTGACTCCTGGGCTGCGTGCCCGTGCCTCCTGCAGAGCCCGGGGGAGAGCCATCTGCACCTGCGTGGACGCGGTGTTGGACCCTCTCCTGGATGTGGTGGACGCGCACTTCGACTCCACCAAACACAGGGGCGACGACGAGCAAGCGCTGACCTGGCAGGACGTTCAGGTATAAATGAACTACTCTGCGCGTGCGCGTGCTGCTCTGCAGGATCCGCGGCCAATAGACGCGCTCCTCATTGGCTCGAATCTGAAGTCTCGTGACTGAAAACGAAACTGGGTGCGCTTGCGACGGCGTGCTTGAGCATGGCTCGGGACGGCATGGATGTACGACTACCGAGACGTTAGGCGCCAAGCGCCCACGTCCATACCTGCCTCACAGTTACTGCGCGCCACTGTTAGGGCAGCCTCGGTCACGACTCTTGTGTTGCGGGATCTTTTAAAGGTTGCCAGTATGCTTGAACGCACGGCCCGGATGTCGACGGTGCCAGCTCTGCGCTCGGCCCGTGCCCGCGCCAGGCCGGGGGAGGAAAGGAGAGCTCCGAGCATCCGAAGCGCCGAAAAGCGGCTGCTTTCAGCACACGCTCGGGCGGTGCATGGTTCAGGTGGAACATATCTCGCACCACATAAATAAGGCGGCCACCAGCTTGTACAAAACGGGCGACTTCCGGCCAGTGGCGGAGGTGTTGAACAATCTCCTCGAGGTTCTTCACGACGTGTGGCACGCGGCGCTGAAGCCCCCCGCGATGGCCGGGCTGTCCCTGGCGTGCTTCCAGAGCAACGCCCTGAACCGGCTGATGGGCATGCTCTCGGTGGTGTTCTGCCGGCGCGTGACCCTCGAGTCAGCGAGCGCGCTGCAGTACCGGGCCGCTCAGCTGACGGGCCTGTTCAACGCGCTCGGTCTGCGCGACCGCTACCTCGCCCCAGCACTGAGCCCGAGCAGCAAAGCCCTCATGCTCTACATGGAGACCTCCAAGGAAGGCGAGTGCAAAACCAGTTTTCAGGTACGAGCCAGGAAGAGCCAGGAGAGCGCGCTCGATCACCGCGAGCAGGGCTATACTCCGCCACCAGGGTGTCACCTTTCACAGCGCTGCGAACAGGGCTATACTCCGCCACCAGGGTGCCACCTTCAGAGCGCTGCGAGCAGGGCTATACTCCGCCACCAGGGTGTCACCTTACAGAGCGCTGCGAGCAGGGCTACTCCGCCACCAGGGTGCCACCTTTCAGAGGCCTAATGGATTGTGAAGCGAGCCACCAGCAATCATAGTGGATAATATATGTGTTCTGAGAGAGCGTTCCTGTTCACGTTTGCTGCTAAATCGCGGGCGTCGGGGAGTGGGCTAGGGCAAGTCCTTCCACGGCCATCCCCCTGAGAGGCGCTGCTGTGAGCAGAGGGAGCTTTACTTTAGTCTACATGGCTCCCGACATATGCGCAGACGGAGAGAGAACCATTTATTCTATCGTGCCCTGCACGATTCCAATTTCCTTTCGTGACCTTGTGCGGACAGGACGTTAATTGCAGGTCACAGCTAGGAAGTGACCAAAGTTGAAATTTCTGTGTGTGATAGGTGCGACGGGCCCATGCCTTCTGGGACGCCGTGGAGCAAGCAGAGGACTCGCTGATGCGCCGCGACCCCTCGCGGCCGCTTTGTAGCAAGGCGAGTTGGCGTACAGCCCTTCCTGCTCGTGTCTACTGTTGCTGAAGTTTCTGAACCCACGCTGCCTTCATATGTTTGCTGGTCACCTGCGTTGCTCGGAGATGACCACAAGCAGGGCCGATAGCTCGATGACCCCCCGAAAGTGTCAAGTTGCTCAGTCAGCCGGATTTGTGCACTGCTCGGTTGCCACAGCAGTTTCTCACCTGTTGCCGCGCGCTTTCTTGCGCAGGTTTTCCCGACGTTCGTGCAAGACACCTGGTCCACACCGAGCGTCGGGAATCGCTACGCGGCCGGTGTGGTGGAGCTGGAGCAAGGCGAGGGCCACGGTCCGCGGAAAGAGTTCTTCTCGCTCTCCGCGGATAGTGCGTGCTCCGGGTCCGCGTCAGTTACTGCTTCCATACCGCCGAGCCCGCCGGTGCGTATGCCCATGCTCGGCCGTGCACTGCTTGCCTGCACCAGCGCCGAGCCTGATCTGAGCCGCCTCGCGTGGGGATCGCAGGCGCTCTTTCATTTTAACCGCGCCAGCGGCAAGTTCTGGTTCAACCTGGTGTCTGCGCGGTCGGAAAAGATGGACCGAGGCTACAGGTTCTTCGGCTGGCTCATCGGGCAAGCCATCAACAACCGCTGCACGCTCGGCATAGGCCTGCCGGAGGTGCTCTTCAGGAAGCTGCTGGAGGGCCCCAACTTCTGCCCAACCATGCAGATGCTCCAGGATTTCGACCCCGAGAGCGCCAAGTCGCTTGATAACATCCGAGGGCTCTCGGAGCGCGAGTTCCACGGCTTGCTTGAGATGGAGGGCTGCCAGGGTTTAAGCCGCAAGGAGTACATCAATAAGTCAATCGCGGATCTGCTGTCAGACGGGGTGCAGTGGCAGATGGAGGCACTAGAGGAGGGCTTTGTCGCGTGCGTGGAGAGGCAGCTTTTCCGCACGTGGGCCGTGACGCCGCGTTGCCTAATGGATATGGTTTGCGGGACAGACCAGGTGCGCCCGACCGCTGACTCGCTGTCGCGCTCGGAGAGTGCGTCTCTTTATCCAGCTCCGTAACTGAACTTGACTCGGGCTTGAACCGTCCGTCATCAGGAGGAGAGTTTCAATATCCGCGAGGTGTTCCGAATCGCGCTGGACGAGGAGCTGTCGACCACTTCTTCCGAGCTGGCGGACTCCCTGTGGAGAGTGCTGGACTTCTGGCCGATCGACATGAAGCGGAAGTTTGTCCAGTTCGTCACCGGCAGCGACCGGCTTCCGCTAAAAGGGACCGAGCTGCTGCGCATCGAGGTCCCCTTTGTGGCGGTCAGTCAACGGGACCACCAGCGCCACCTCGGAATGCTCCCCCAAGCGCATACCTGTGAGAATGTGCTGGAACTCCCCAACTACTGGGAGGCACAGGCTTCCGTGGAGCAGATGGACGTCGAGGATCTTTCCGCGGAGGACCTCGCCTCACTGCGCACCAAAGTGTATCGGCTGCTGGAAGAGCGCCTGCGGCTAGCTGTGACGCAGTGTGACTCCTACGGCCTCGATGAGCTCACTCTGAACACCCCGGATGTGCAGATCCTGTCCAAACCCGGATCCAGGTCGTGGTCAAGTCCTAACGGGTAGGTGCTACCTTCGCTGGTGCTCACCTGAAACGGTCGATTGAATCTTCTGTGGTTGCTCGGGGACAAACCGTTTTGGAACATTTGGAGTCCGAAGAGGAAAGGAGTGTGGCAATGTGTTTTGGATCCTGTTGGCTGCTCCCGCGGAGGGTGGGTCTCCCATCTGGCGTGCTCACGGTCAACGGGGTTCGTCTCGTGCAGAGACAGCAAAAACATCATTACAGGGGCCGCGCAGCAGCACCAGCCGAGCAGAACCCCCTCGTCAAGTCACCAGTACTCGAGCCTGACCAACGCGTCTCCCTCCTGGCCGGTTCACAGTGCGACTAGCACACCAAATCCCAGAATGTCTGCTTCCTCGCTGGCGGTCCTGGAGGGGACCAGCAAGCAAGCGAGCGCCGACCTGTCACCCAAAGCCAAGCCTCACGATCTAGAACCTCTCCCCGGCATTAAAGGGAAACCTGTCGGCAGGCTTGAAGCGATCGCAGGTGTGCCCCTTTGCACCCCTCCCAGCTTGTCTTCCCGGCGGTCACTTCTCGCCTGAGAATATGCGCTGACTGGCTCGGCTGAGACTGAGGGTGCGTGTGCAGACCCCCGCGCTCCGCGGAAGTCCCAGAAAGAAGCCGCGCGGTGAGGCCACGTCATCCCCCAGGCCCAAAACTTGGCATGCTCGGGGTTGATATTCCGAACCCTGAGGGCTTGAGGGGTTTGTCCATATGATATGAGCAGAAGCGGCCCAGATCCCTCCACAGAGCCCAAATGTTGTAAGCCTGTCCATATGATATGAGCAGAAGCGGCCCAGATCATCGGGTGCTGAACTATGCTGAATGGCCACAGATTCGATGAAGACTCTTTGAACCTCTCCGAGGAGGTGGACTCTTTACTAGCGCACCCTCTCCAGCCGAGTAACCACCATAAGAGGTCGTCATACTTCCCACAAAAAAGTCCTGGTTCCAACAGGTGCGGCTCTCTACGCTCAATACCCCTTTGCGCCAACATGCAGAGCACTGTCGATAGCGAGTCGCGCTGTGGCCTCAGGATGCATCTTTGGTTATGACTCCCTCGCAGCGTATCAGCGTCCTTTTGCAATCGAGTGTCGAAGGAGCTCATGAATCATCAGTTGCATAATGTCTTAACTCTTGATTGTCTTTCCAGCGATCGGTACAGACCACTTGCTTGTGTAGCAGTGCGGGCCACTACTAGAATTAATATTGATGGAGTGGATCCGTGTGAAGCAGGGGAGCAAGAGCAAGAACAGGTTCCAGTGGTGGCAGTGGTTCGCAAAACGGCGTTCCCCCGAGCCTTGACGAGATGATTGCAGAACTAAGTTTGGATTAGGGAGATCAATTATGCACTTGAGTTCGCCATTACTAATCACCTCCAGGCCTTCTATGAAATAGTTTGATAGCTGCATCCATTTTTCATGGTGCGGTAATTCAAGGTTTCACTTCGATTCCCTCACACACCATGTGCACGAGAGTGGCAGCATCATCAGTCCCTTTTTTCAGGATATGCAATCAAATTTCGCCATTGAATAGATGCAGGTGGATACTTATGGTGATACTAATTGATGCTCGCGAATTTCCCACACAAGGGTTGGACATCAAATGTATAAATGGTGGCAACTTGTAGGGTGCTCCTCATGATCCTAGGACCACAGTCGTGATCTGCCTGCCTAACTGACAAGTGGTACTATCTGCCTGCTAGTAATAAATCCCGGCATTCGCATGTAGGGGGAGAACCCAGTGGTGTGGTTTACCATGAGATCACCGGGCATAGGTGCAAGGCATTGGTCGAATTCTGGTACTCTGTCCACCCTGCCCTACTTTCAGTCTCAAACTTCTGTAGGAACCCCAGGGAACGAGGTCGGTAACCTTTTTTAAGGGTTGAGTCTCTTATGGGCATAGGTAAATGCCGAAATCCTAATATGCGCACAGGCAAATGATTTAATACTTATCGGTGTGTAGGCAAATGGCGTTTAATAAATTGTAGTGTGTAGGCAGACCGTGTACACGACTTCGCCCTTCATAATATTGCATGTGAACATTATTCTGCAATCTCTGCTCGTGAATCCAGATGAACCGAAAATGCGTTCAGACGATATGCCCGTGCTTTATTGTTGATAGAGAACGCAACACACCAACCGACGCTGCATGCACCGTAACACCACTTGATAATTGAAATGTGCTGCTCCTGCAGGAGAGCCGACAACGTAATGCAGCGATAAACATCAAAACAAAACACTGAATTACACGAACATGTCATGAAGGAAGTTGACAAGATGATAAAGGGATATCAAGTTGAAAGTAATGAAGGGATATCATTTTAATTGTTTTGGATTAAATTTCGTCCACCTGATTTGCATAATTCCTTGGATGCATAGCTTGGAGGCACACCTAAATGCACATAAACATTCCGAAAACTCACCCACACGCATTTCCATGTTGTTTGCCAATACTATTATACGCGAGTACATCTCTAACTCGTTATGTAATTCATCTTGCCAACAAGACTCATAAAATATGGAGACTTCTTGTCCCGGGGAAGCAAGACTCGTAATACATACACCACTCCAAATCCAGTCCAGGTATATGGATAGTGCTTTGATACTCCCAACCGATTAAAAGAATCGGCAATCCAGAATCAGATGCGAAACTTATTTTTTCGTTTGATATTAATATTAAGGGATAAGTCTAGATTGGGTGTAGACATTTCATTATAATCCAGATTGGGTGTAGGCACTTCATTTTAATCTAGATTGGGTGTAGGCACTTCATCTAATTTAGATTGGGTGTAGGCACTTCATTCTTAATCTAGATTGGGTGTAGGCACTTCATTTTAATCCAGATTGGGTGTAGGCACTTCATTTTGGTCTAGATTGGGTGTAGACATTTCATTTTAATGTGCCATTGGGTGTAGACACAGGTAAAAGGGGGTACGGGTCGCAATTTCTTTTGTTATTTGTTGCAACAAAACAAAACATTATTTCACGAATTCAACCGGTAGATATCAACATCCGACCACAATGAACATATCTAACGGCTGAATTTGCGAAATAATGTTTTTGTATGCGATTACTAGCGAAAAACTGTTCGGAATCGATGTTTGTTTTTATTTGTTGCAAAACAAAACATCATTTCGCAAATTCAACCGGTAGATATCGACATCTAACCACAATGAACATATTTAACGGTTGAAATTGTGAAATAATGTTTTTTGTATGCGGTGACTAGCAAAAATTTGTTCGTAATCGACGGTTTTTGTTGTTTGATGCTTAAAAAAACATTATTTCGCAAATCCAACCGGTAGATATGTTCATTGTGGTCAGATGTTGATATCTAACGGTCGAATTTACATAATAATTTTCACATGCAATATTATCAATGTAAAGTGTAATGCCCTCCAGGCATCAAGGTATGTTAAAATGAAGTCTACGCCCAATCTAGATTAAAATGAAATGTCTACACCCAATCTAGATTAAAATGAAGTGCCTACACCCAATCTGGATTAAATGAAATGTCTACACCCAATCTGGATTAAAATTAAGTGCCTACACCCAATCTAGATTAAAATGAAGTGCCTACACCCAATCTGAATTATAATGAAATGTCTACACCCAATCTAGACTTATCCCTAATATTAATATCATATATTAATCCAAACATCGCATCGCATCGCAAATCGAACATCGTTTATCGAACATCGTTTATCGTTCATCATTCAATTTCTGCATTCCCTCCTCACCTACCTTCACTAATGCCGCATCGAAGTTATATATATACCGGTAATTTTGAAAACATGCGTGACCTATGGGAGCAGCAACGTCAAATCATTCCTACGGTGCGTCGCGCTTTACCCGGCTACTAGCCGGGTAGTACCGTGGTGTGCGCATGGTGCGACGATGCTCGTCGCAGCGTACAGACGCTGAAAGTATCATGGTAGTATCATGGTACATGGGGGCTCGGATGCCACATGCAGTACCATGCTACTACCATGATACATAGCCTGGTATTTATATTGACGATGCCGATTATTTTGGGGTTTCATCGTGTGGCGTTAAGAGTTTCAATACTTTCATCATTTTCACGCAAAGAAAAACGAAATCGAACTGCACAGTAAAAGTGTCAGGGAGACAAGCCACTGTTTTCCATACTGTCCCATTTTACAGCTGTTGACTTGCAAGCAATGCCGTTCGTAAGTGATTAAGTATGGAAATATAGGTTATCGCTTGCCCGCCCCAACTTTGTTGCGCTACTGCAGGCACATCCCCTTGTGATTTATATCACATTACATGAAGTATTTTTTCCCCAACGTTCGCAACTAATATATATATATATATATCTTCACAAGGCGAATACCTTCTTTTTTAGCCCTTGAAAGACCCCATCCGCAACCGCGTCGCTTCGTTTGCAGTCGCGACTGCAAGCTAAGTTGATGCGGTTTAAGATGGGGTCGACCCCCATGGGATGAAAAGCTTGGCAGTCGAGGGGTTTTCGTGCGTTTCAGCGCACGAAACTTGGCACTGATATGATTGATAGTAAAATCAGTTCACCCTGTTAAGCGCAAGCACTTTCATGAAGTATACTCGAAACGAGCGCATCTTAGCATTGAGCTTTTGGGGTTTGACCGCTTATGGTTTCAACCACTTGCGGCTTTGCATAATAGGGGTTTTCGTGAGAATCGTCTCACGAAACTTGGCAGTGATGTTTTTCATAGCAATATCAGTGCAATCTCAAGATCATATGGCAAGCCGTTGAGTATATTAAAGCTGGCATGATACCTTTTGGGTTTGGGTTTCAATGTACCCAAATGCCAAACAGCGAAGGGCTTCCCTTGAGTTCCAGCGCACGTAACTTTGCAAAATATATTGATAAGATGTATA
>LGRX02006049.1:27872-44592 GCA_001247695.2 Cymbomonas tetramitiformis
GCACCGTAGCAATGATGTGGCACGCTCAGTTTTCCGATCCATTGTTCAATTTTTGCATTTTCGATCCAGGTTCGATTTGAGATTTCCGGATTTTGCATTTTCGATCCGTTCAGATTTCCAGATTTTGCATTCGGTCGATTTCCGATCCATGTTCGATTTTAGATTTTCGGTTTCGATTTTATTAGGGCTCAACATATTACTAAGAATAGTAACACTAAAAATAGTAATAACATAATCAGGGTTTAATGTCGTAACATATTTGGTAATGCTAATCATAGTACCATCAAATTTAGTAACACTAAATTTAGCAACCATCGTTACTGGATCATCGTGTCATAATTAATTTAGATTTTGCATTTTCGATTTCAGATCGAACATCGCGAATCGATCTGTTCTGACCCCTCCCCCCGAAGGAGGGCTAGTGAATATTAACTCCAATGACACGTTTACACCCACATCCATTGATATCTGATCAGCAAAACCATGTTTCATTAGCGCAGTTTAAAATTGGATCCATCCTAACATGCTCATGAATCGTTTGATTCCCCAGATTATGGAAGGTGTAACGAATGCACGGCATATGATGCCACATGGGCATACTCTCTATGTGGAGCAATGATCCTTCCAACCTATTGTGCTTCTTTCCGTTGCTTCTTTCCTTTGTGCTATTGTGCATGCAGTGAAAAACTAATACTCTGACCAACCCAGCCGAGGTCATTCAATCTAGCCACCCTTTGATTTACCGTGACCTTCCATCCAGTTCGCACTCTGAGGTCTTTCGCGGAGCGACTGTGCCACTTTATCCTTCATTGCAACCTCCGCCGCCTGGAAAACCAACTGCGGGCTCAGCACACTTTGCCGAGCTGTTTGCAGTGTACTGCTACGCGAGACTCACAATCAAGACAAAACACCAATCCTGTACGCATCCAAGCTAACCAAGATGTGATCTACCTTGCCTGGACGGCTCAGATGGTTCTTGATTGTAGCAATTTCCACAGCGAGAAGCTAATTTTCCAGGTGTAAATCAAGAATGCTGAGCCATCCTATACATGCATCGCTGCTCTGGCAAAGAGTCGTCAGCAACTCTGCTGCTGGAGCGGGAAACGAAGGCAACCTCACCTTCATAGCTTCACTGTATAGCTGGCGATAATGCAACTGCTGTTGCGAGAATACCAGCACGTAGCCATCGGGCTGATCCACCAGGGGCGCCTCACGCAACACCTTGACGTCTGCAAAGGGCGTTCCTGCCACGTCACTGCACTGCCCCCGAGACTCGGCCCCTGCCCGCTGCTCCATTTCCCCGCGCCCCACACCGAGCAGCCTGGTGCTAGCATCAACCTCCTCCTCATCATCTCCATCCTCCTCCTCGTCATCATCCTGAAATACACTCACCGCTCATCGTGTCAGCAGCCCACACCCTTCCCCGTCGACCTGACTTTCACCATCACCACGTTCTATCCTTGTCAACACAACTCTCCACTTGCTTGCTCTCAGGCGTGCACCTCACCTCTTCCTCTTCGCTGCCCTCTTCAAACGCATGACTGTCTCTACTGTCTCTACTGTCTCTACTCATGCGGCCTTTGCTTTTAGTAGGCTCAATTTCAATTTCAGCTGTTCCCAACGGCCTGGACCTTCCCCAACCCACAAACCAACCGCACCTCTTCCTCAGGACCACACGCGACGCTCGAGAAACTCGACGAGGCGCTCGTCCATGTCACTCAGGCTGCAGAGCACGAGGCACTCCTCACCAGTTTGCCACATTGACTTTATTGAGGGCCAGAGTCATATTGCCCAGAACTCGCCTGATGCTCAACAAAGAACCCACCTGCTGAGGAGTTCCCCCTTTCCGCTAGCTAGTGTTTTGGCCGTGTCGTGGGACGAGGGCTTGCTGTGCTCCGCGCGCTCCTTCGTCGGGGACACGATCTGAGGCAGAACACTTTTGCTGGTGGAGGTTCGCCCGAGCGGGGGCCTGCTACTGCTGGCAGCAACAGAGGAGCGTCTCGCTCCTGTTGACACCACAGGCCCCCACCCTTTACTTACAAGTCGAGGACTGCAAGCCACAACCGACCGTGAAGGATAGCTCGGCATCCCAAAGAATGGCCACGCGAAAGCACACAGGAAAGAGACCTTCGGACCCTGAGACACCTTTATACGCCGTTGGCTTGCACGTAAGATGGCAAGCCCAACACTCCATGCCGTCCACTTCGTGGCGAGCATACTTATGAGCTGATGCGCGGTGGACAGTACGTGGTGTGGGCATACAGCGCTTGAAAATCTCATCATAGAACAGAGGGGAAGGCCAATATTGTAAGGGGAGCTGGTTCGGAGAGCAGTGGGCGATGCGACGTGAGGTGAGATCTCGGTCGATGGGGCAATCGCAGCAATATGGCGAGTACCGAGGAGTCGCCGCCCAATCTCATTGAGGTTTAGCAACACTTACTAGACACCGCAATTCCGACCTTCCCCCAAGAAGGAAGGCAAGCCCACTGCAGGGAGGGCGGCCTGGTAGGGGCGAGCAGGGGAGGGCGGCCTCCGTGAGGCGCACCTGCTTGGGCACCACTGCCGTTGCTCGGTCCCCCCAAGGAAGCAGCGCTTGAACTAGAATTACGGGGTGGTCCGAAGCGCGGCAACGAAGGGCCGCCACGTGGAAGCGAGCTAGCGGAGCCAGAACCGGATGTCGGGGGAGGGATCCCCGGCCCCCCCTGACCCAGGGCCAACGCGCGTGCCTTGTTGGCAGCTTGCTGGAGAATGAGCCAGCGGCGCTTCTTGGACAGGCGCGATGTGAGGATCTGCTTTCGGCGCGTGGTGATGTGGAGACGGTCTAGGGCCCCATTCACCACCCCAGTTTTGATAGCGGTGTCCAAGGGACTGCTGCCGCTCAGGGAGGGCATGTGATTCATCTCCAACAGCCAGACCTGCACACATACAGCTGCGACTCATACACTGAAGCGGAGGCACAGTGCATCAGGCATGGGATGCACCTGAAAACAAATGGCCCAGCGCTCTGATCGCAGCCCAGGGATTCCCCACACCACCAACCAAGCATCCAGACATAGCCACTTCAGCATGATCCGGGGGCGGCTTGTCCTTGAACCGATTCCTTTGGCATCACATACCCATAGAAGATCGGCTGTTCTATGTACCCTCACCAGGGATCAAAGGATTCAGCACACACTTCGGGACACTCATCCGGATTCTCCGGAGCTCACTAGTGAAGAATGGGACCCCCTAAGCCTCGCTGAGCCACCCGAGCCCCTCTGCATCTGCACCACCAGCGCACTGCCACCTTGTGCCTGAAGCCGGTTCATCCCTGCCCCCCGAGCTGCGCGAGCCATATCTCCACCACCAAGCCCACGCGCAAGACCACCCCTCTGCTCCCTGAGCCTCACTGGGCCACCTGAGCCCCTCTGCGGCTGTCCTGCCGGCGCACTGCTGCTGTGTCTCTGGAGCCGGCTCACCTCCGCCAATCGAGCCACCCCTCCACCACCAAGCCCACATCCCACATCACCCCGCTGCCCCCTACAGCCTGGTCTCAAGAGAGCTTGCCCACCCACGCCACGGCCAGAATGCCCAAGCGCTGTCCCAAGGCGCTGAGAATGATAAACTGGGTTGCCCTCATCCAAACTTGCGCATCCGCCACTCTCCGTGTGTGTGTGTGTGTGTGTACTAGACTGAGTGTGGACTTTCTTGGTGCCACTACTCAGAAGCCAGCGAAGGACTAAGAAACAGACAGAGCGGTCCGCATCCAAGGAAGCTGCCGCTGTACCCAGTGAGAGGGTCAATCACTCTAGCACGCCGCTAGTGGCTGGCCGATGTTCGCGAACCAACGCCACTGGCAGTACTAACCACGAGCACCCCAAGTCCCGTGGGACTCCAGCTCGCCTGGACTCGCTTGCACACGCGAGAGTCTACGTGGCACCTCTGCCAGGCCCGCAGGAGGCGCCTGAGGGAAGGGCTCCCCCAAAACCATGGAGTCGCCATGCCCTCCCCGAGACATGTCATCGCAACGGCCGCTGGATGGCAAGAGCCGGCATGTTCTGGAGGCATGTTCTAGAGGCATGTCCCTCAGTGGCAAAAGAGGCAGAAACAGTAAAGCACACCAAGTGGCAGGAAATATGCCGATGGAAGCTATAACCGAAGCTCAACCAACATCCTAGTCGAGGACAAAAGCATGCAAGAGCAGGGCGGGAGAACCGAGGTGTGGGGCCGTTGGGGATGGTTCCAAAGCAGCACTGCAGATCGCCCATGGGAAGACTCCATCCAGGTGATAAAAAACGCACATGGATGCCAGACACGGGCAACGGGAGACCGAAAGTAAACCCTATTTAAATTCATTATGAAGCCTTCTCTTCGTAAGTATGTAGTTAGTCCGTTTCTCACATTGACTTATGGATATGTAAATACGGGCTCACTAGAAACGGGAACACAGGCAAATACCTTCAGGTCCTCATCCATCATGATATCAAAGCCAAAGATCTCGAAGCATGTGGACACCGGTGTCCTCAGAACGTGCTTCTTTGGCAGCATCTCATCGTACGCAGATGCCAACAAGGGCTGCATGCCTAGGATGGTTTTAACCACCACGTCCACAACATTGCTCCACAGCAGATTTACATCATGCCCTGTGAAATATTGGCTCTCCCCCCATTGGTTCAGGCAAAAATTCGACTGTTCCGCAACATGGCTTGAGGTCACACCTTTCGGTGTTTGTTGGCTACTGTGTTGGATAATCAGAGTTCTTTCATCTGGCTCAATAAACCTAGGTTTCGGACAGAATTGCTATGCTCACACTCTTTGCACTCTCCCAGAAGCTGTGGCGTAAAATGATATTTTTTTCACTATTTCTACAATAGGGCCCTCGTGTGCATACCCTGAGCCTGAAAGTCTGCAAAAACAGTCTTCAAACTTCGTTTTGTCCCCTGCTCTCCAGGCACAAAGTTCTTACTGTTTTTGTTGATGGCAAAATTTGTTAGGTGCTGTCGAAACTTCCGAATATTAGTTGATGTCGGCTCGTTGTACTTGGTCGTGCATAACCGCATCAGCCCATTGTCATATATATATATCTGCATCAACAAGTGACAGCGAAAGGAAAACCGCAGTAGTGAGTAACCTTAGCAGTTCGGCATCCAAGAGCCAGCACAAAATCAAGCGAGAAGTTCGGTTTGCAAATCATCCCAGGTTGCTTGTGCATTATGCGATACTGCTGCTGAAGAAGCAAAACCACCTTTATGCATATAGGATAGGAGCCCACGGAAGCGAGTGACGCTATGCGGTCTGTGCTTCCCAGAAAGATCCCGCAACAGGGAAGAATAGACAACGGAAACACAAATTGAAAAGACAAACGATGGCGTCGCACGGGAAATTAGCATATCTTTAAACGACACGTGCTGGTTGGTGCATAAGGAAAGCGAGGAGAGGAGCGACCTTCAAAGGCTTTATACTTGTCACAAGCACATAGAGCCGGATGTCGAACTTATAGCCGTCAATCAGCAAAGGTCTTGTTATGTAAATTTGAACGACCACCTTCTTGTGTGCAGGCACGGCGTCCTCGCTTTCTCCTTGAGTGTCTTCGCTTTCATATTTGCGCATGATACCTTCCAGAGTGCTCGGATCCTATACGAGGGCGGTGGGTGCTGAAATATCAGTTTCTGGTCTGACCACTTTCCCCTCAACTACCGTGTTGAGTGAATATGAATGAAGCAGTGCAGGTTGGGTTGCGTTCCAGCAATTCGAAGGCAAGAAAGAACCTGTGTCATCTTGATACCGCATCCTTGCAAGCCCGTCGCCGGTTTGATTATGTATGTAGGGATCGTGGGGCGTTGTGACAAAGGACCGTTCACTTCGATATCTCTCTGGATGTGTTTAACCAGGTTGTCGAGATCATTCGGTAGACTCCAAGATGCTGGAAAGAAGTCAAATTCCTGCGAGAAGGCCGGGGTATCAGACAGAAAGTCATAGCAAACTGCACATCCTCGCATAGGCTATTCTGAACGCGGGTGTATGGAAGTGTTAAAGCTGCACTAAGGGCGAACGCGACTGTAAACAGAAAATGCCAACTCCTTCCGATTAGGATGCAAACATCACTGATGACCTGGTTTACTGCAGAGAGCTCCTGGGAACCGTAAGAGGAGAAACGCAGAATTAACGAAGTAAGCTTATACATGCTATTCGTTGTGTGCTGTATCACGAAGGTGTAGGCTTGGCAAGTTTTCCTCTCTTAAAAATATGCACATGTGTGTGTATGTATATATATGTACAGACACACACACTGAACGGCATGTACACACACACACACACACACGTATGCGCGTGTGTGCTTATCCTTGGACCGACTCCTTTGGCACACCATAGCCGCAAAAGCTGCACTATGTACCCACGCCGGGATTCAAAGGCGCGTGTGTGTAGAGAGAAAAGGGGGAGACGGAAGGTTGCTTGTGTGTGAGGCATATGTGCAAGTGTTATGCGTGGACTTGAGCAGTTGCTCGGAGGTGCACGAGGAACGATTCATAGCACTAGAAAGTGTCCACATAAAGCTAGAAAGTGTCAACATCGACCCCTTAAGACTGTGGCACATCAATTCCTGCAGGTCGATGAGAGCAGAGTTAATATGTACAGTGCACGGCTCGATCCTCCCCATTCTACAGGGCTTTTTCTTATCTCGCGCACCCACCCCACTTTAAAGCTTCGGGACCAGAGCGTAAAACGTGGTATCACGCATCCAGAAACTGGTTGTAACCGTGCTGTTTTGGAACCGAACAGCTTTCAACACACTTGGATTGGTGCTCTCGCGCACGGATACACATACTTATGGAGGAAGAGGAATATCAGGTCGCTCAAAGCTTGACGAAAACACAGATAACATAATAGATAGCAAAAACAAAAAGCAAGCGTCCGCATCGTCGCACGTTGGCGTTGGGGGGGCACGTGTTCACTGCCTCAAGGTTGTAGAGGGTGCAATTTATACCTCTGGACAGACCCGGTGCAACAAGTTAAGGTTGTCCCCCATAAGATCTTTCCGCACAAGCTGCTTATTGTTCGGCAGGTGGTTGACACGCTGTACCGGGCTGAGGTGGCTAGGCCGAAGTGACATTTCCCTAATTTCACGGACCACGTGGTTGGTGTCACTCCAGCCCACATCCCAGGGCTCTCCATGCTCTGCCACCTTCCAACCTCGACTTTTTACAGCTTTGGTCACGATGGGATATTGACACTGTTGTAAGTTCACGACGATTGTCCGTTTTTTGCTGCTTTTCTTAGCTTTAGGCTTCGCATCTTTGCTGCCTTTCGAGTCCCCTTGATCAGAGCCCATGGATTCCCCTGAACAGCGAAAAATGAACACGGAACCCGACTAAGAGGTCCGAAACACTGTTCTCATCTCTACACTACGCGCTTTGAACAAGGACACGGTGTCTATTATCATGAAAGTTTTGACAAAATAGGAGAGCGAAGATGTTCTAGTGCTTTCTTATGATGATGAGGCTAATAAAAGAGGGAAAGAAACTATTGCTGTTGATTGTGAGATATGACGGTAGCAAATACCTGTTCTGCGTATCGCCACAGAGAGCAACAACTTTCACAGGTCCCTGAGAGTATTTAGAAGTGTCTCGAGTCGGGTTGAGCTTCATAAACTTCAACCTAAATCAGCTGGCTCCCAACGTACAATTAGGGGCTTCCCATAACTTCCATGCAAACTGAAGCTCTTCAGACGCAAAGGTGTTCGAAATCAACCGCACAAAATAAGGTACACCATGTTGCTGCAATTAGTTAGCTCTTTCTGGTGACAGGATGTGCATCGTTTGCATGCCGCGATATGTCAATCCTCAGAGGCAAGCGCATATGTAATATTGACCTACAAATCGAACATAGTGTTTATTAAAGCTTCATCCATCATCGAAAGTAGCTTCTGCCCCTTAGAAGTTCTTCCCAAGCGGTCAGCATGTGCCCATCCACTCAAACTGAATGGTACAACCTGGTCGAACGTCTTTCAAATCAAGAGAGAGGAGAAGATCTCGAGTTCTTCATCCACGTGATATGATGCGTGTAAGTTTCCAAGAACATTCGCAGATCCCTTTCAGTTTGGTCAGAAATCAGCACTCAGGATTTGTTCCTCTCAATAATGTTTCGATGTTTGCTGCAACGTGCGACTGGTCTGGAAGTCGTGGAAGCTTGGTTTTCAGCGGTCAAGAGCTTTGAGCCGGTCCGGACAGCCCGATCAATCGGAAATCCTATGTGGGAAACTCAGCACATCGAAATTGAAGCCATGCTCCAGACCGCAAGATCTCTACAACGAAATCTGACGGTTTTATTTTCACAGATCGCCTCATTGGACACTTCCTCGGATGTGCAGCTACAAAACAAAGGTCGCGTCAACAACGATAAAACATGACCATCCGCATTATGAGTCTCGTTGTTTGCAGTGGATATATCCACTAAGTATATATTATTGAAATATAACAAGCATTCGCCGTATGCTCGCTGGTGATATTGGGGGTTTACTTCCTTCGAGTTGTGTCCGTTCACCGTTGCTTTAAAGGCGCTCAATTCTCGGATGCAGGGGCGTGTGCTTACCCTTCTCGGATGCAGAGGCGTGTGCACTGATCCCGAGGGAGAAATGGCTTCAGATTTATTTTCGAAACACCCTTGCTATCCAACGAGAAGCATGACGTGTAGGTGCACTTGCAGGTATCACCCCCTTGAGAGTGCCAACACACGCACGCGCTTGTCGTTGAGCATGTTAGTCTGTGAATATGATTACAATATTCTGGTTGGGTGTGTGAGCTCAATAGATACTTCTTTCTGGCCCTATGTGGCTACCGCCCCACTTCAAATAATTTAACTCCCATGTTGTCATCCGCCATCAAAACGACATCGTTAAAGTCGGCCCAACGTGGCGTGAAATACCCCCAAATTAAGCCAAACCGCCCCCCCCCTATGACAAGTTTCATTTCATATTCCAACCAACAACTGTGTGAGCCGACGCATGGTGCATATGAACATCCGCATCCAACGAATCAAATAACGAATGTGCATTGTCGCACGATCACGACGGGCCAAAACAAACGAGACAACATGGGAGTTAATTGGTCGCTTACCGATATTTGTGGGGTCTATCCAATGAGAGGTGATATACATAGATCCTATTTTAATTTATTCAAATGCTGGTGTGGCTTATAGCCACCCAAAATATCCACGACGAACGCATTTCGAACCTAAACTTCTCAAAGTTACCGCTGGGCGACGACGACACCGAGTGGCCGGCGTTCCGCACGGTCCCTTGGGTGCCTAGCATCAATCATTGAGCAACAGGATGCATAACTTTAGGAATCGTCCGATCGTGTGATGTGCTTGCTAGAGCTTAGGATGACGCTGGCTGAGCCGTTCTAGTCGGGTTGAAAAAGACCCCTTAGATCCGAACGTTCTTGCAGGCCCACGTAACACTTGCATTTGGCCACCTCCGCACACCTACGGGGTGAGGTGGTGTCACGGGGGATGCAACTTTCACCCCCTGTATAAGGGTGACGGTTGCCCCCCTTCTGCTCGTGTCACCCCTCACTGTCGTGCTGTGACTCTCTGCTGTGTCACTTGCCGCATCATCACCGACCGCCGGGAATATTAAAACAGTCTCTGTATTCTAATATTCACCTTAGAACTGTATCGGAAACCCTAAGTCCACGGCTTCAGCTTTCGTTTCTGTGAAAGCTTCTAATATATTACAGCTGTATATATTTTAGCTTTCCCGTCAAAAATGTCACCTGATTAAATGAGCAAAAGATGTTCTGAATATTGAGATAAAACTTGCGCCGTCACCCCAGTTGCCTAGCCATCGGCATAATATAGCGGTTTTAAATGAGATACGTCATGAAAATCTTAGGATATATCTCCCGTTACTGTCCATATCCCGCAAAAAAACACTGCCTCATCGTCAACGTTCTCTCATCTCGGTCTGTGTTTTTCTTGAGCGCAAGGTTTTCAGGCCTAAATCTGATGTTCGATATCGCGAATTTCATCGCGTTCGATCAGAAAACTGATGGTTTTCTGATCAGTGTAGTATGACAGGCAGTATGACTGTCATACGGAGCGGATCTGAAAACTGGGGTTTTCTGATCAATCGGAGGCCTAAGTGCTAAGAGGCCAGCAACGGTACTGAGAAGGCTTCTTGCCGTGTTACTGTCGTGTGAGTGTGTGGACTTTAACCGGCCGGGTTTCCATTCACATATGTGTCATATGTGTCATGCAAGCTGGGCTATGTAGCCGCAGCTGATTAGAAAACTGAGAGTTTCTGGTCAGCGGAGGATGACTGTCAGAATGACAGTCATCTGGAGCTGATCGGAAAACTGAGGTTTTCTGATCAGCGGAGGCCTGAAGAGGCCCTGCCTGAACGGTTTTGACAGTAGCCGTTAACTGTGGATTTCTGTGGAGTTTTTCAGTGCTGTAACTTTTACTATTCTTCAGTTCGAATTTTTATATATATTGTTATTTTTGAATTATCGACATGGATTGGTTCACAGACGTCAACGCTTGCCAGCAGAAGGTTGATGATTTGAAGGCGCACGCGTCGTATGTGGAGGCCGCTAGAGCCTTGGAAAATGGAGATCCTTTAGCGCCGGCACAGGAGAAGCTGATGCGACAGATGGCCACTTTTACGAGTAGGTTGTCTATCCTGCGTGAGGAGTCGTTGCAGGCGGTTGGGGGGGCGCGTAAGCGCCCTTGGTTGGACGCTGTCGACTACGATGAGCTTCCTGGAAACGATCGTCAAGAACTAACTCGCGCGGGGTTGGAGAAGGACTCGTTCAAGGGCGTCCGGAAGCAATTCGACGAGGTCAAGCACCACTATGGCGCTCACGCTGCTACTGGGGCAGCGTTGGATGAGGCTCGCAAAAGCCTTGGAGGGTACGCAACTTCCTTCCAATGTTGTGGAGGGTCTTGCCTTTTGTGTGGAGACGGCTGAGAAGGGCGTCGCGCGCGCTAGAGAGCGTGGGAAGGTGTTGGCTATGGTGGTTGACGAGGGTACTGAAGTGGGTTGGAAGATGGCGGAGAAATTAGAGAGACGTTCGTACGCTGAGAATGATGAAGAAGACAAAGCGTGTAGGCGCGCGCGGAAAGAAGTTAAGGCAGAGAATGAGGCAAAGGCGAAGGCCAATGCAGCCAAGCATAAGGCCAGGGATCAGCGCCCTAGGCCTGTGGTTCAGCAGCAGCTGCCTCCTTTCTCGCCTCCCCCAGCTGCTGGGGCTGGAGGTGGTCGTGGCTTTGGCAACAACCTAACGTGCTTTCGATGCGGACAGTGGGGCCACCACCAGAACCAGTGCTCCTTGCCTGCTGCGGGCCGGGGTCGTGGACGTGGCCAGGGATGAGCCCTCTGTTTTATGCTGCCTGGCAGTAGTCTCTTTGCAGTAGCAACAGACTTGTCTCGTGCGGAATGCCGAGCTGTGTGCCTTGGCGGAACGCCAGGCTTGAACGAATGTTAGCGCGGAAGGCCTAACTGTAACAATTTCTAATTTATAATGCATAATGTTTGTGCTTCGCTTGCGGGTTGCTGTTGCCAGGTCTGGATGTTGAGTTTTCCGAAGAAGAGCTTGAAAATGCTGTTGCGATCGTTGAGCAGGGGGTTGCTGTGCCGCGAGTTGCGGGCAGGCTCAGGGATCACGCTTCCTTTTGGCGGACTTTTGTACGTTCGACTTATGTGATGTCTTGGATTGAGCACGGGTTTAGTTTGAGGTTTAGTAGCGGGCGTCCCCCGCCCTCGATTCACTTGCCCAATCACGCGTCGGCTAATTTGTTTCCGGAATTTGTCACGGGGGCTTTGCGAGAGTGTGAGTTGATGGGGGCGGTGCGGAGAGCGGCCCGAAAGCCCAAGGTTGTCTTGCCGATTATGGTAGACAACAATGGGGTTAAGCTTCGGCTGATTTTCAATGGTAAGTACCTGAATTCCTTTCTTGACTTTCCTCGATTTAGGTACGAGCACTTGCAACCGTTTGTTGATGTGCTTCGGCCGGATGATGGCTTGTTCTACTGGGACTATAAGTCCGGTTATTACCACGTTGACCTGTACGAGGGATCTCGGCAGTATGTGGCTGTTGAGTGGCTAGGTGTCTTCTATGAGTTTTGTGTTCTGCCGTTTGGATTGGCTCCGGCTTGTTGGGTCTTTACTAAGATCAACAGGGAGCTAGTGGGCCGTTGGCGGGCTCGGGGGGTGCGGGTGCACCCCTACGTGGATGACTTTATTTGTGCGGTGCGGGCCCCCTCCCTGACGGATCCTGCTGCTTTGGCTGAGCTCCGCTCGGTTATCCGAGATGTGGAGCTGGCAGGCTGGTTGGTCTCTGAGACCAAGTCACAGCTGTTTTTGACCCGTGATTTGGTGCATATAGGGGTTGGGATTGACCTCCAAGGGAGGCGGCTGTTTGTTCCGGACAAGGCGGTTGCAAAGATTAGGGCTTGCGCAGAGCAGATCCTGTCTTGTTTCCGCCGGGTGCCGCTGAGGCTTGTGGCTAAGTTTGCAGGCCTAGTGAATGCTCAGTGGTTTGTGCTTGGTGCACTCTGCAAGCTGTTCACTAGGTCTGCGGCTGTCCCGATTGCTGACACCTTGTGTTGGGGTAACGTCCCGGGCTCGGATGCTTTTAGGCGGGAGCTTGAGTTCTGGTTGGGTGATGAGTTTAGGCAGTTTCAGCGGGGCATTTGGGAGCCTAGGGGTTCAGGTTTGCAGTTAGAGGTTGAGCATTGTGATGCATCTGAGGTGGCATGGGGCTCTTGGCTGGAGAGTGCCCTGGGGCCGAGGGGGGGCCCTGAGTTGGAGGGGCATAGTTACCTGTCCTTGGAGGACAGGCTGCGGTCCTCTACACATAGGGAGTTGCGGGGTATTCTTGACTCCCTCCGGGGTTTCAGTGTCTCGGGCCGCCTTCGGGGCAAGCGGGTGCTGGTTATTTGTGATAACCAAGCGGTCCACTTTGTCCTTGAGGGTGGTAGCAGGCATGAGGAGCTGCATGCACTGGCGGTTGAGATTTTTTGGTTCTGACAAGTCGCTCACCTTTAAGAAAACCGGAGATTTTGGGCCAGCCAGCCATTCCCGTCGACTTGGGTACCCCCCCTTCCCCCGCCAGCGTCGCGTCCTAAGAGAATCGCTAAGAATAAGGAATTTCGGATTTCGAGCCAGCCAGCTAATTTCTTAAACTCATCCACGTCCACGTAACTCAGCCCAGCAGCTTTCTTAAAATTTAGAGAGTCCACCACTGTTACCAACTGTTGAACTGTACAGTATGGACCCAGAGAGCCGTGCGCAGCTCAAAGAATTGAAGCAAGACTATGACGACGCGATTATTTCTGAAGCTGACTACTTAGAACTTAAAGATATCGTGCTGAACGCTGTCAAGTCCAAAAATTCCCATTTTTCATAGAATTTAAGAGAATCCACTCTCGGTGATCTGCCAGCAACCAATTTCCTTATTTTGGAGAATTTCCTTAGCAAAAAAGACCAGCCAGCTATTCTCGTCAACTTGGGTACCCCCCCTCCCCCAAAACGCTGGCTGCTTCCTTAACGTCGAGTTTCCTTAAAGGTGAGCGTATGTAGTCGAAGTAGATGTTCCTCCCAAAAAGGCACAGCGAGTTTCCTTCTTGAAATTCAGCACCGCTTTCAAGAAAGCGCCTACAACCTCACCTGCGGCTTTCAAAGATGGCACGACCTCTGCAGCTGCGAAGGAAATAAAAAAGAAACGACAACGGTCAGGCTTGCAAGCAGTTGGCACTTCTGCATCGACTGCTGAACAACCTCCTGAAAATGATGTTGGCATCGCAAAGCAACAGGTTAGTGTGTTCGCCTCTTCCTCGCCGCAAGCGCACGCATTATTACCTCGCTGAGTACATACGTATATCGATGTCAACTCATATTTCCGTTGTGCTTTTGCAGGATACTTCCGAGAAAACGTCGCAGTCGCCTGCCCCTCCACTTGATTCTCAGAGGGTTGGGATCACCCAAGAACCTGCGAGCTTGCCGCCTGATGGCGATGCGTGTGGACCTGTTACTGACGAGCGCAGAGCGCACGGACAAAAGTACGCAGATATCACTGCCGGTGGCAGAAGCACCAGTTGGAAGTTGCCAACTATGGCGTGGATAAAGACTGGGTATTTGTGAAAAAGGCCGCAATAGCTCGAAAGGATATTTAAATAGGCTGCACTCAGTGATATTGTTTTCGTTTCTGGTTTTCGATTTGTTTTATCAGTTTAATATGGTTTCGTGACATTATATTTTCTTATGCATGGGAAAGGTTTAATTTATATTATTTCCATGGAGTTTTCACCGATTTGTTATGCTCTTACATGTGTTCTCGAAAGTGTAAATTTTCACTTCTGAAGCCCCGACGATCGTGATTTTAAACTTGTGATGTACCTTAGTTTATTCCTATAAGATATAAGCGAAGTCACATATCACATTCGGTCCGCAAGCACGCTCGTTCTAGCGAGATCCATACATTTTTTTATATTTTGGGACCGATTTTTTTGGGACCGCGCGGACCTATAGGGGACCTGTCGAAGTATTATGATGGACCGCGCGGACCTATATGGGACCTATGCTTTTCTCAAATCCGGACTTGTGTCCGATATCGGATGACAGCGATACTGGAGCGATTACTGTATGGCAGAGAGTGTGGTGTTGTCGTCCTTGTGGGTTCCCAGGGAGTTCGAGGTTCGGTCGGACGGTCTGTCCAAGATCCAGGATCATGATGACTGGATGCTGAATCCGGCCATCTTTCAGTTCCTGGATCCTTGGATTGCTGGGGGGTACTGGCACACTTGTGATCGGTTTGCTACAGACAAGAACTGTCTGTTGCCCCGTTTCAACAGTGCGTGGTACTGCCCCGGCACCTCTGGGGTGGACACTTTCAGTCAGTCGGACTGGAGGGAGCACGTGAATTGGTGCAACCCTCCTTTTCGGTTGATTGGCAGGCTTCTCCTGTTTCTACAGGCGGAGAGGGCAGCTGCTACGGTGGTGGCCCCTATGTGGGTCTTCCAGCCGTGGTGGGTGCTGCTGTGCCCGGATGCAGTAGTTCCGGCAGTTGGTGGGCTACTTACGATGAAAAGTTCAGGGGGCAGAGGCAGTGTCATGAAATTATACAACCATCACACGATTTTCTCTTAAAAATATATAAATTAACTTTATAGTGGAGCGCCCCCTGAATTTTCGAAACACTTCGGACTTGACCGCGCTTCAAGTAAGCGGTGAAATAACCCCTTTGGGGCATTTTAAAGCAGGTCTAGCGCAGTATTTTATTTTATTTGGTAACAATATTTTGTTTCAGAATGTCCCATTTCCTGACGAGGGCGCCTCCAAGCGCTTTACGAAGGCGACAAACGCAAGGTGACTGAACCTAATTATCGCATTCCTAGCGTTCCGTTTTCGCGCACACCTGCCCACTTTAGTGTGAATAGAACGCTCAGCATTGTGTTCAGGAAGAGCACGGTATCTCCATAGTCATAAAAACAAGCAACTCAGCAGTTGAGAGCCACACATACCCTATGAGCTACCTCAGTCAGCAGAGATCATGCCGCAGGTGAGAAAAACTCCTTGGAGTTTCGTTCGATTCTTCTAAAATTCAGCTCAGCGACTGAGGGAGTGGATCGAGATCAATCCTCGTTGGCACTCGCGTGTATCACTGGGAGCTTGGCTTAAAAGCTTGTGCTTGCTTCACTCCTCAAAAGCGAAGACGACTTCCCATTCCTCTTTTTCTCCCGGCTCTAAGAGTCGCTTCATCAGGTTTCTATTTTACTTATGTAAAACTTGGCATCTGCCCACCAGGCTGTGGCCAAGACCGACTTCGTGATCACTGCCAGCGTGGATGGCCACCTCAAGTTCTGGAAGAAGGCAGCAGAGGTCTGAGCGCTCCACAGTTCCCGCTCTCAATTGTCCCTCGAGCTGTTGTTAGCTTGCTGCGCAGTTGTCTTCAGTTGTCTTCAGTTGTCTTCAAGAGCTTACCCAGCTTCCAGCGCACACTTCCCTTGAACGAGCACCCGCATGCTCACTGTTGTTCGGGGATTTTCGCTCAAGACCCTCACCTGCACCCACCGTTTGCTCAGTTTATGCCCAATTTGCTAGGTGCTACATTCGTCTCCATGTCTCCTCGCGCACTTAGGGTTTGCCCCTGCTGCACTGCCGTTCAGGCGCCAATGGTGCGTTTGCCTGAAAGCTGCGTTTGCCTCCCTGAGCGATCGTTGTGTTGCATAGGGAGATTTGCACACATACCCACCCACCCACCCACACTCACAGACGCACATAATCTCCCTGCTGTGTATTCATAGAGCATCCCAGCAGGAATTCCTAGGCATTCAAGAGTACCTATGTTCAGGAGAAATACCGAAGTCAGGTCAAGGATAAGCGCGTGCACACACACGCTCCCACCTCTCGTCGAAAGCGGCCGCTTAGGAGTGGAACTCAGGTGATGCAGAATAAGGGGAGGAGTGAAGGCTGTCCAACCCGGGCCGAGGGCTGACGGCTCTTCGATTGTTTGTAAAGCCGAAACCATGTCTAACGATTGAACCTTTCACTTTAAGAAAGTTAGTCGAGTGTTAAATACTGAGATGGTTTTGGCTTGGGCCTTTACGGATCCTCGCGGGCCCTCCGGTCTGCTGGAAGGGGGCCCTCCGGTCTGCTGGAAGGGAGCCTCCGGTCTGCTGGAAGGGGGCCCTCCGGTCTGCTGGAAGGGAGCCCTCCGGTCTGCTGGAAGGGGGCCCTCCG
>LGRX02006050.1:0-28688 GCA_001247695.2 Cymbomonas tetramitiformis
CATTACACCCCATTACACCCCAAACCATCCCCCATTACACCTCAAACCATCCCCCAACACCCCCTAAACCATGCACCGAACAACGCCCCCAAACCATGTCCCAACACCCCTCATACAACCGGTACAGGCTGGCCTGTACCAATTGCAGGTGGTACAGGCGGGCCTGTACCGGTGGCGGGCTCATACCGCGGGGGGGTCATGCCAATCGGTACAGGCGGGTCTGTACCAGTGGAATCGGTACAGGCGGGCCTGTACCAGTGGAATCGGTACAGGCGGGCCTGTACCAGTGAAATCGGTACAGGCGGGCCTGTACCGAAATCGGCCGGTATATACCAGCGGCGGGCTCATATCGTAACAAATGCACCAGCAGCGCGCTGCGCCCTCAATGAAAGCAGGATGCAATAGGGTAGGAGGGGCTAGGAGGTGCAAAGATAAGAAATGGAGGGCTGTGGTATACTTTGCATCTTACTTTTCTTAAAATTCCTAGGCTATGTTGCAGCGGCACTTGAATGCACTTGCTCTCTGAGATCCTTCCCTGCAACAACACATGGAAGAGTTATAACACGTTATAACATATGTTAGAACACATAGTGCCTGAGAGGGATGCAACGCAATGCCACCAGCAACAATAAGTGAAAGAACCCTTGAGTATGCCCAAAGGGCCAAAAGGGGATTTCGATGGCCCTGAGCTCGTCAAGGACCGGGTATCCACAATCTGCGTACACCGATAGACTTGGCATGAGCTGCCGACTCTGATTGGATGCTCCACAGTTTCAATATAAGTAGGGCGCACCTCCAAATTCACAAACGGGAATTAACTTGTATACCCCCTGCTCGCTATGCCCACGGTGTTGTGATGATGAACAGCCTGTACACAGACCCTTACATAACCGCTAGCGGTGGCTGCACAGCACAGATGCGGCGATGGTGACAAAGGTGAACACGCTGCATCACCTACGGGCGACACATGTCCATAAGCAGGCGGTTAGATATACAATAGGGGATAGGCCCTCTTGAGCGATCAAGTTTGCAGTGATGAAGGTGCATTGTGCGTGATTGCGAACGTTGATTGCGAAAGAGTGCGACGTTGATTGCTCTCCGCGCACCACGGCTCTGTACGCTCCGAGAAGAGTGACCATGCACTACTCAAGGGACATTATGCCTAGCCGCATATCCACTCAGGCCTTGAAACATCGCACGGCATTTAACACCCGATGCCAGGTCCGCCCCACCGTTGCACATCAAGGCGGGTAAAAGTATCGTGCCTTAGTGAAGTATGCAGAGTCTCGCCGTTGGATGGGCTGCACTTGGTAGCGAAAGCCTGGAAAGCCAAAATGAGCTAGAAAAGTTAATAGAAGTTCGTGTATAGAGCGGTGTGACAGATCCCACGGTAGGAACACTGATGCAAAAAGGGGGCTGCGACTAACCGGTGCAGACTTGGATGAAAATGGATGCATAGGCTGGCTACAACTGACGGGTGCCATGGCGGGCGACAAGTATCCATAAAAGCGCTAAAACTGACCGGCGCTGATTTGGGTAACTGATACAGGCGAGTAGCTTTAGGGATGGCCATCTGTACCAGCTTGAAGATATGCGGTTAAAAGGCAGGCTATGCGGGCGTGTGAAGACCGATAACTACTCTCTGAAATGATCTGTGCAAATATCGCACCTGATCGTAGCAGCGCCAGTCGCACCGCGGGAACGGGCTGCGCTTGGAAACAAAATCATGCAGAAGAAAACCCCACGGGGGGAAGTTGAACACTCGCTCGCTCGTCTGAAACGCAAAATTAGATAGAAGGAAACACACCCGTTTTTGTCGCGGTTAAAAGCGACCTGAGGAGAACGAGGATTGGATATCCGCAAAGTGAGCTCGGACAGTGCTATGCGACGAAGAAAATATTGATTGTGATTTGGTGTTTATTATCAGAGTATCAAATTCACGATAACGCTGCTGTACCCGCACCTGCGCCTTTCTGGCACTGTAACGAGCTAACGACAGCTGCAAGAGAGAACTTCAATCTAAAGAGCTGAAGATCCAGAAGAGAGAAGTCACCCGACCGCGACCGTCGCGTCGCGTGTCTATGTGGTATCTATCGGTCATCACCTTCAAACTTCAAATTTGAAAGTTATAGCAATGCTCAAAAATTAAGGGGCAACGAAAAGCGGGCGTGGTGTCGCCAAGACCGCCCGAACCTGTCGCTCGCGCATGCGCGCATGTCACCTCGGTTCCATAGAAGGTGTGGCAGTGCGCGAGGCAGCTCGGCTGCTCCCATAAGATGGTGAGTAGACCGGTTTCAATAAAGTGAGACATTCACTGGGTAGGGATTCTCAAGGGCTCAAGGTCTCAAGCAGCTCAAGTAGTTGATAGAACAGGTGATAATGGGTATATATATTGCTAGAAACTCAGCAGTGCACGAGGGGGAACGCTGCCGACGGTGAAACAACGAACTAAGATAAACTCAGATTATAGACATATATACTGAGTTTGTCACACAAGCTGATCACCGAAGATGACACACTGAATATGACACCTGACTGTACGAACTAGTCAGGGTGTCATTTCCAGCACACCACCTCATCTGAGGTGGACAGCTTGTGACAACACACCACCCTAGCTACTAGGCTTACAGTGTAAGATGCAAGATTGTTAAGCCTAGAAGCTAGAAAAGTCACAAGTGGTCGATGAGAGCTTAAGCAAAAAAAATGATATTTGCTAAAGCTAGAGATCTTGCTAAAATAAAATCTGACCGGTCAAAATGCGTCCTTGCCAGCTAGTGGTGGGTGCTCCCACAGATCTCGCCTGTCTGCATGTGATGGAGAATGTAAAAATAAGTCTGCCTGTCGGTTTAGCTTGTAATACTGCGAACTGCAAAGGTCTCCTGCCTGTAAATCGCTCGTCTTAATTGAGAAGCTGCCCGCAAGTGGTGAGAAATAAAACAACATTCTTCGGTCCAAAACTACAGCAAGTGGTGGAGAATTGTAAAAGGGAGCACCGCCTGTCTGTTTAAGGATTAATAAGACCCATCAGAGTAATCATCGGAAGCTGAGTTCTCAAAGTATTCATACTCATCATAAAATCCAGCACCACCAGTGTCGAAAGATGCATGGGCTTCGGCCTCCCAAGCAGCCCACTCTTCAGCAGTGTACTCTTCGTAATTTTCGTCCTCAGGTATAGCATTTCTGACATAGGAAACAGTGCCAACTGAAAAATCATTCTGCGGTAAAAATTCATCCCCAACAGGGGGCTCTAAAACTCCGCCATAAGAGTCGCCCTGGAAACCTGTGTCCAGGGTTTCATCTTGTTCCAATCGATCGGACGAAAAATGCGGAGCGGCCAAGTGGCCATCTTGCTCCTCTTCTACTTCCTCACAACTGTCAGAATCATCGTAATACCCAGGTGGGTACTCCGATTCATCCTCCTCACTACTGTTGATCGCCGACTTTCCTTCCGTCATCAGTGATGACCGTCATTCAGGAGACGGATCGTCCGATCTCACTCCTCGGATCGCGGAAATGGAGAATCGCGAAGTGGCGGTTCACCTCCAGCTTCGTAGTCCAAGTGTCGCAGAGTGTCGCTCTTAAGTCGGAAATTGGTGAAAATACTTCACTTTTCTTACCTGCTGACGATTGCTGCGTCTTTCTTCTCCGTTTCCTAACGCAAGTTTTCTTCTTACAATCATGAGTTCCGCAGCAATCGCTACTAGTTCTGATTTGCGGAGGGCGACCCGCGCCTCCCGCAGCGCACGGCCCCGTCTGCTTGATGAGAATTCCGTGCCCAACGTTATGTCGTCCGCGTTTAATGCAGCGACCTCGGCTCCGCGGGTCTCCCCTCGTCCGCGGGAGGAGCCCGCAATCTTTCGCTCGTTGGGTCTTAATGAATCTGAAGACGGTGACGAGGTGGTCGACGCGGGGGAAAGGTGGTCCCGAGAGAATGTTGAAACGCCGGAGGCGCCGTCCGGACCGTCCTTGTTGCAGGAATTGTCGTTTGGCGACCAAGCTGCCCCTGGACGCGCTGACTCTCCTCCTCCGGCAAGAAATGTGCTGCAGAGAACGTCCATGGCGGAGGATGTTGCGGGGGGGGCCAGCCTCCCTCTCCGTCCGCAGGCGTCCCGCGATGAAGTCCACCACGCGACGGAGGAAAGGCTGACTATTCCCGACCTGACGGTGAACGCCTTTACTTGACTTAACTTCTTCGTGCTGCCTAGCAAGGAATTACTTTTGAACCCCTCAATCTTTAAGACCGAGCACCTTCGGAAGATCTGTGCCAAGGTCCCTGGTCTGGAGGTGTCGAACAGCCAGTCCAGAGCAACTATGGTTCGGAATTTGGAGAGCTTCCGCGAGGTGCTGGAGAGGTCACGTACGCCCCCGACGGGGGATATGGCTACACCTGTGACTTTGACCCCGCGTACTGATCTGAACGCGGGGGGCCGGTCCCCCCGCCAATGGGGGACGTCCCGACTGACTTGGTGTCCCGGGAATCGGGACACCAAACGCCTCCAGTTGTCCCGGTCACCGAGGGCACGGGCCCCCGCCGGCCCCCGTCCCCGTTGTACGTCCGGCCGGGAGCCGCGCAGACCCCGACGTACCCGCCGGGGTTCGGCCCGCACACGGACCCGAATGCGGAGCAAGGTCTTTTCTCTGGCCTCGACCCCCCCGCAAGCCAAGCACAAGAACCTCTGCAACCAGCCCAGGTAGCTAGCCCGAGCGCTCCTGCTTGACCTCTCCTTTTCCTTTAGAAATTTGAATTCGTTTCGGTTTAATTTGCTAGGGCCTTCTCCTTCCCTGTAGTTTGATACAAACTTAATCAGCCTGTTCAACCCGTTTCACTAGTTAGGAATTCTTCCCCTCTTTTAGAATTGTCCGGTCCCCGTCCTTGTCACAAAGAGTAATTAGTTAGGGCCCTTGCAGTAATCTAGGAGCGCAGTGCCTGGGCTTGTGGGCGCTTCCTAGGTGGTGAAATTTGGTTCTTGTAAACTTTTATGCTGCTGTTCGTAGCCTGCCAATTTAAAAAGCTTGACTTGCTTTAAAACGTTTGAATTTAAAATGCTGCTTGTGTCCCGTGGGGACAACAAGAACTTGGTTATCCTCACACTGAGTGAGGCTCTTCTTGGAAGAGTATGTACCCCGTGGGGGTTTTTTGTTGTCTGAAATCCTCAATCTGTGAGGTGTCTCCTCTTGGAGGGACATTGTACCCCGTGGGGGTTGTTTATGTGGACAATTGGTTCCAAAATATCTGGTCGGATGTAAGCTCCTGGTTATGGGCCTTCTTGACAAAAATTGGTTGATATTGCGGGCTCGGGAGGCTGATGATGAAGTGGTGCTCACAAGAACTCTGACTGCCCCAACAGTGGGAGATGATTGTGCCATTTGCCTAGCCAGCCTGCTAGGAGAGATGCCGTGTGTGTCAACTGCATGCAATCACCACTATCATGTAGCCTGTTTCGATGGCCTGGATGAAATGTACCATTTGACCAGCTTGGTCCAGCCAGCAGCAATACATGCTGTTTTCACCATGACCTATAGAAAAGTAGTCAGATGTCCATTGTGTAGATCTGTGCTGATTGTGGATGAACTCCCATATGGGGAGGACAGATTCACATATCTGTGGTAGATATAGTTGTATTATTTTTCTGAGGGCAGTCTTGCATGAGAGTTGTAATTTCCTGATTGTTGCATTGTTTCAAAATTTTGGCATTAATTGTTGTGATTAGGATCGAAATTGTTTGCTGTTATTATGATGATAAATAATTGCTGCAATTGAGATGAATGCTATTTGAAAATATAAATTTGTTTATATTGAAAATATGAATTTGTTATATTACAACTTGAATTGCTGTGAGGATTGCTGAAAATAGGATTGAAATTATTGCTGTTATCATGATGATGAAGTTGCTCTAATTATGACGAAATAGTTCCTGTAATGTCGGACAATAAGTACTGCATTTATGATGACTATGATTGCTTTGTTCGATGTGAGGATAGGTATGAAAATTTGTTTGATCCGATCGATGAAAAATTGCATGCTCGTGACAAGCTGATGCTGGAATTAATGATTAGGGAGGGTGATGTGATTGCCTCAGGTTATGACCCCTTATGATTATCGCATTACGTGCATTGTCAGAGTGGGGGCGAGAAGATGTTACTGTTGTAACACATTATTATGCATGTTTGTATCGAGGCAAAGGACGATATGTGAGTGTTTCCTCAACCTCAAGTAAATGAAGATGGATGGTGGCATGAGGGAGCAGGCTCCTTTGGGATTGGCATCATCGGTGACGCCGGGATTCGACATTCAGGCGTACGTGGACTCGGTGCTCCAAAGATCCATGCAAGAGGAGACCAAGGGGGTCTCCAACTGGTTGAAAGCACACCGATTGAGAAGCGAGCTGTTGGACTGGTGCCTGACCCCGGGGAAATCGGTGCCGGAGATACCGAAGCTGAGGCGAAAGGTGGCAGCTGCTTTTGGTTTGCCGGGAGCTAGTTCGAGGGAGCCGGAGACTCCTCAGTCCTTGTATTCCCTTGCCACTCTCATCGAGAGGGAGTTGGCAGGAGGTACTAGGGATGCGTCCTTGCCGGACAATCACATTGCCCTATTTGCACATCAACAAATAAGGGCTACGGTTCCAGAGTGCGAGAAGGATGATGCGCACGAGTCAGAATTGCAAATGTTCATTAAAACCCAATCCAAGAAGGCCTCGTTATCAGGAGCCACTAAGCATGTTACTGCAAAACCGGGAGCCCCTGCAGATGGTAATGCCAAATGCCCGAAATGCCAGGGGTCACATATGCTGCGGGACTGCAAGTCCCCTTATGCGTTGAACAAGGATGGATCCATCAATGTGACTTGGGTGGACAAACGAAATAAGAATGACAATAGGAATAACCGGAACCAGTTGCCTCAGTTGCCACCACCTCCTCAGAGGGAGCCTGTTTAGGAATCGTCAAAAGTTGCCAGAATGCTGGTCTGTATAATATGTATATAGTGTATCAATATTTGGGAGCGGGCCAGGATGCCTGTCTTACCTTGTAACATCAGATTCCAGGTTTAAATACCAAATTGAAATGCATTGTTGCGTGTGATATGGATTTGCTTGATAAGTTAATTTTGCATTTTTGTGAATTTGCTCTACGTTAGATTTTCGAAATGTCGATTTGGCTGATTTTGCTCTACGTTAGATTTTCAGATTTCAAATTCGGGATGCTGGATTTTTCGAATTTTGGATTTGGTATTTTTGCTCTACGTTAGATTTCGAAATTTCGATTTGGCTGATTTTGCTCTACGTTAGATTTTCAGTTTTCAGTCTTCGGGATGCTGGATTTTCGAATTTTGGATTTGTTTTTTTGATCTACGTTAGATTTTCGAAATTTCGATTTCGCTGATTTTGCTCTACGTTAAATTTTCAGATTTCAGCCTTCGGGATCCTGGATTTCGATATTTGGATTTGTTTTTTTTGCTCTACGTTAGATTTCGTGATCAGCTTCGGAACACTGGGTTTCGGACTTTGGGATGCATATCTCAAATTGGAGTGCTTCGCGGATACAGGCAATTAATGCCAATTATCTTGCCTGCACGGACCACCTGGTCCCGTCCGTCATAGAAGCCTCCCTTTAACATGGGGATGCTCGACGGTTAGAGTACTGACCACAACGGGTGGGTTACTCTACACGAGTAGCACACCGGAAGTGGCCAGGCTCGAAAATCGTTCATCCCTTTCCACAAGATTGGGGCCCGGTAGAGACCGGGGTGCGATTTTCGAGGAGCATTTCTCCTGAAAGGAAGAGTGCGCTGGTGTGGTTGTTGTCTCGAACAGGGACACGAGCCAAACTCAGCCCCACGGAAGGGATTGCTTTTCTTCGATGGTGCATGCCGCTTTAACGCATCGCCGGATTTGAGGCAAGCCTCGTTCGGGGTGGCACTCTGCTCAAAACAAGGTCAACAGTGGACCCGGGACTACGGGCGCCTTGGATCCAAGACGAATAACTATGCAGAATTCGTGGGGGCCGTGATTGCAATCCAAAGAGCAATAGAATGGAACTTGACCACAGCAACAATTGTTGGGGACTCGGAGCTGGTGGTGTCAGCATTCTCGGGCTCCCGTAACGTTATCGCAAAAGACTTGGAGAGACTACTTATCGTTGGGAAAGCTCACATGGCCTTGCGCCCGGATTGTGTTTTCAATTTCAAGCATGTGGCACGGGACCACAATAAACTGGCTGACAGCCTGGCCAACTTCGCACTGGATTCTGGCATGCCGGCTACGACAAGTGTGAGAGACCCGCTTGCATTTATTACCATGGCAGTAAAAGGATTCGACAGTGCCCGGGAAGTGATGGACAGGCAACAGTCCTTAGGGCCATGTGAAGCCCAAGGGCGGGACACCTTGGCCCCTTCAGTAATTGATGCCCTCAGTGGTAATTTGGTCCCGGACCCCCTTTCCGCACCAGCTAGGGATCCGGGGGAGTTCCGGGTGGGAACTATCCATGGGTGTACCCAGTTCTGGGACACGGTGGTAACATCATCAGAGATGGGATTGCTGGTCAAAGAATGGGCAAAGAATGGAGTCTCCATCTTGGATTTCTTCCAACATTTTTCAGGCACTTACGAAGGGGCTCGTTTCGACTCAAGAACACCCCCGAGGATGCAGTTCAAGAATCATGCGATACCGGATCATTTGATCCCCTGGATCTCTGGGAAGATACAGGACGAGCTCAGGTGGGGAGCGATAAGAGTCTGGGGCAAAGAAGGGGAATGCTCTCCCCCGCATCTTGTTATGCCGGTAGGAGTGGAGCCAGCCAAACCAAGAAAGCTCAACGATGCAAGATTCCTTAACCTTTGGTGTAAGGATATTCCGTTTACCTACGAGTCGGTGACAATGCTTCCACAAATCCTAGAGGTGGGGGATCCGGCATTTATTATGGACCAAGCGAACGGATTCTTCCATGTGAGGCTTACAGAGGAGTCGCAACAGTACATGGGTTTCCTGTGGGATGGCGTTTATGCTACTGAATTTTCAACTTTGAATCGCATGCACCATATTGCCTCTGCACAATGCGAGTGTGCACCATCAAAACAAGCAAGTCGGTGTAAGAAGTGGAACCGTGCCCTGTGCCCTACAGCTGCTGATTGTGCCGAAACGCTATTCCCTGCAATCAACCACCCGCTGAACGCACACCAGGTGAGGAAGGGCCCGCTCCCCTTCCCCAAGTGTGCCCGGAGGCACAGCGTGAGCCGATATGTCTATGCGTCTGTATGTGTGTCATCGGGAGTAATCTGGGATTGACACGATGACAGTGAAATTGGGCTTGAAATCACGATGAGAATGAGTACCAGATGTCCGGGGTATGACACTATGACACTATGACAATATGACACTATAGTAGTATGACAGTATTGTGTGGTGGTCACCGTGGCACTTATTCAGATCCTCGGGGAATGGCCAGATTCGCATCGGGATCGGAAAGACAATGAAATCGAGTATCAGATGTCGGGGGTATGACAGTATGACAATACAGTAGTATGACAGTACTGAATGACAGTCATCGTGTCAGTCCGTCGACGTAACATCTGAATCGAGAATGACGAATTGGAATTAGAAATGAGATCGGATCGGGAATTGAACGTTGAGCCGTGGTGTGACATCGGGTGCCGGGTGGTTGACCCTGCAGCCCGAGTGACGAGTGAATAAGTAGAGCACTTGAGAAGTGTTTAGTCTTCAGAACTCGGAACCGAACTATCGTTTGCACCTCAATCTGGCCCTGATCCAGTATATTATAAAAACCGAATTGTGTACCTTTGCACGTTTCAATCAAAAACATCATTCCGAGCATCTGTCGTAGTGCCCCTGGCACATTTGGTATCAGTGTGCTGCGATTTCGCCCCTGCGCCACTCGCCCACGGACCTTTCAGAACTTCCGTTGTACTACAGGGGGAGGGCTGTACTTCCGGCTATACGTGCGCAATTTTTGCCTCCGTAAGTACATTTTTTTCGTATACAACCGCCGTCTTCTCTGGGAAATATCTTCAAAACGTCATATTTCAGTTCCTTAACACTGGGAGCTCAAACGGGCTCGGAAAGGCAAACATTCGTTTTCCGATCTTAAACCCAAAGTCCGTCCCAGGCCACAAACGACCGTCAGGGAGCACCCTGAAGGGTTTCCCCTGCCTATAGTAGCCAGAAAAACTTCACAGCTCACCTTTCAGAGCCTTAAAAAGGCCGAAAACAGCCAAAAACAGCCCAAAACAGCCGTTTCAGCCTACTTTCAGCCTACCCCAAACCCTTCCTCAACAGTCCCCAACACCAAAAACCCTTCCCCCATACCCCATAGAACAGCCCATAACCCTCCAACACCGCCCTCACGGCCACCAGTAGTCGGGAAAGACCTCCAAAACAGCGCTTTTCTGGACAGTATCTCTGGTTTACTCTCTGGCACTCTCTGGCAGCGCTCTGGTTGGAATATTTCTGGAGTGTACGAAGTCCGGCTACCTTTTGGGACCTTGCTGAGTCTTCTGGTTGAACTCCCCGTCCCTCCATCTGCATTTTCTTGACCTCTGTCTGCATACTTAGGCACTTGAAATCTGTGTCGCGGAGCCCTGGCGAAATTTTGAATACGCCAGTGTATGGCAGTTCCCCCACAAAGGCACAGAAGAGAGTGGTGGAAACAGGGACCGCTCAAGTGGTTATTTCAACCGGACCTCACCTTCCCACCGGCAGGCGCCTTTGACAACTCCCCAGAGGGCCCCCTTCCACCTTCCCCCTCCTCCTCTGACGACGAAGCGGGAGACAGCTGAGCGCCTGGACAACGCACACCCTGGCTATCCCACCAGCGAGCTACTACCGTGAGTGGTATTACCAGGGGTTCTTCTTCAACTACCCGGACCCCTACGATCCATCACTGCCCGTGCTTCCTGGTGAAACCCTGACCGGCGCTCCTCCGTCTCCAACCCTGACCGGCGTTCCTCCGTCTCCAGAAGTCAGCCCCCCACCTTCTCCTCCTCCTTCCCCCCCTCACGAAAGCGACACTGAAGAATAAAAAAAAGGCGAGCACACCCTACCTTCTGCTCACCTGTGGCTTTTGCCACACCCAGCCTGCGATCTAATCAGCTCAGCAGCCAGTATGTCACAACATACATAAGAGTCCCTTTCCAGCATGGGGGTCAGTGCAGAGCCGCTACGCCCCCCATTGTTCTCACCCCTCACCTTTCCATCCCCCACCACATACGCTTCCACTTATCCCTTTCCACTCCCAGGCACCACCATGCCCTATACCGCGGTGCCACGTCCATACACCATGCCTGATGGCTCCCCCGCACAGGCTGTATGGAACGGCTCCAATTGGGTACTCCCCCAATCAGCGCCCCTCGCTTGGGGAGTGTCGCCGGTGCCATTTACACTGGGGACTCATCACCCTATGGGCTCGTACCCCACGCCGTTCCAACAACAGCTGCAACAACAACTTTATGAGAGGGCCTGCAATAGGATTGTGTGGGGACCTCCAGTCCCGTGCGGAGCCACGGAAGGAGGCCGGGAAAGAGCTGTGGGCCTTTGCGGTGATTGTGGAACAGCAATGCCCCATGAACATGTTGACGTTGAATCTGCGCATGGCGGTCGTTCACTTGTGCAAGCAAGAGGAGGAAATCGGCGTGGTGAGCAGCACCAACGAGCTCTGGGTCGAGCGTCTCCTGGGCGACAGCAAGGGGGTGGTGCCAGCCCCGGTCGGAGGTAAGGCGATCGACACGTGCATAGCGAACGCGTATCTCACGAAAGAGGCGGTGGACGACATGGCGTGGAGCTACGAAGGGATCCGCTTCCTTCCGGACATGCTCACGGAGATGGCCATGGCCAAGGGCGGCGAATACCATGATTCTGGGACCACCCGGGCTGACGATTCCTCCAAGGTGTGCCATCTCCTTGACACCGGCCACTATCTCGTCCGCGACGGTTTACCAACCGCTGCGTTGGCAAACGAGGAGGGGGGTCGTCTGCACCGGGAACTGGTGGGGTGCGTCCGATCCCTTTTTAGCGATCATGCAAGCCCTTCCCTGGATGCAGCCATGGACGTCCTTCGATTCTCGCGCATGCGAAGAGGCGATGAGGACTTCACATCCCGGGTTTACACCCGGGCAAAAACGCGTATCTCCTTCAACGTGGCTTTGAGTACATGCGCGGCCGACGCTTTTGAGTACGGCACCGTGGAGGCTTACTACTTGATCTTCCTGAAGCGTTCCGCCGAGAACTCCGCCGCCAACGACACCGTGTGCCGCCTGGCTATGGTGACCACCTACCTTACTGTTGAGGACCTTACCATGAACAGCCGGGGCGTGTATGTGTGCAACGAGGCAGAAAAACGTACACTTCTCCTACCGGTAAGCCGTCTCGAAACCAAGGTCATTATCCATCGCCCACCTGGAAACCGCGTACCTCTACACGCCACTTACCTATGGCCGGGGATGAAAGCGGTACGTTGCAAGAAGCAATAGCGCAAGCTACCTCATCAGCTCCGCGCAGCAATCGAAGGAGGACACCGAACGCCAGCGCAGCTTCATCAGCTCCGTCCAATTGCTCTGTGTAGATAGCGAATGCCTGCTTGCCACATGGAACGTATCTGTTCCAGTGGTACTTTTAGTAGCATCGGCAGTCCCTCTTAGCATGCCACGTGGAACAATCTGGAATTTCTGTTAATAGCTAGTGGTGCTAGTGTTAATAGACATGCCACGTGGAACAATCTGGAATTTCTGTTAATAGCTAGTGGTGCTAGTGTTAATAGACATGCCACGTGGAACAATCTGGAATTTCTGTTAATATCTAGTGGTGCTAGTGTTAATAGTCATGACACGTGGACGATCCGGTCAAATCTGTTAATTTATGACCGTTTACAGTCAACCAAGTGTTAGTATCCGGTAAAACTGTTAATCCGAGTGCCACGTGTATGATTCCTATTAAAAGTGTTAATTTTCTGTTAATATTCCTTACATGTGTAACGATCTCGCGAGGGGGGCCTATTTCAACTCCCTCCGGCACCCCTCCGATTAAGTGTTTCGCGAGGCTTCAACACGTGTCCTGCAAAAGTACGGCGTGCAACTTCACTTTTCGACCATATGCAATTGGATCGAGTCATTGTACAGCTCTATTCTGGATACAGGCTGTACCGGATGAATACGGATATCGAGGTCTCCGAAATCTAACTCGTATGCACGCCCATGGCTAAGCACTTTGGATATGGTGAACGGCCCAATATATGGCTGCTTAACACCGTAAGGGCGAATTCGGTTTTAGCAGTATGGGATCAGTATGAGGGCGGAAACATCCATAACTGCCAGGGCAGTCAACTATTGGATATTTATGAAGTATAAGTGTCCATATTGGGGGCTTGGGCGAAGTCCCTCAACCCTTCGATGCCCACCAAACTCGGTTTATCGAGTGGGGGACTTTGTGGAAAGTGCAGGGGTGTTCTGCTGCCAGGTGACAAAAGCGTGCTCTATGGAGAGTGCTCTAAAGGCTTCAAAACAAGGATATGGCATTTTCCCCCATTAGTATACACCACGATACGTCATCGCCTATTCATAACATCAAGTTAATAGTGGTGTCATGTTCATGGCGCATGCCCAAAAATGCCCCCAGCCGTTGTTCGACAGAATTTCCTTAAGTATGGTGATGGTGGGTCATATATATTCATGTGTGCACATACGGTGCGAGCGACAATGAAGTGCCATATCATCCACCTAGTTCCGCAATATGAGGTATGCGAAGAATCGTGGCAAATGGATGTCTAGAACTTGAGTTATTGCCGAAAACGTGAAAATAAGTTTCTGGAAAACAGGATCAGTATGAGCAGTATGGCAATTCGCCCTTAAGGTGTTAAAGTGTCTGCCTGCCTCTGTCAAACCAGTCCATTGAATGAACTCGGTCCGTAAAAGAACTTTCTGCCCAACTGCATATTGCCGAGGCATGTGAGTCTTATTGAATCTGGCTTGGCTAATTTCTGCTGCTCGGGAAATGTTGTCTACCGCGTTGGCATGTACAGCCGAGTACTGGTCAAAATGATCTCGAATAGCTCTTTGTATTGGAACAGGAGCTTCTGGCGGAATAGTGATTACCAGATCATGAGGCGAAAGTGGTTGCGCCATCGAGTCGAGATAGAATGGTGAATAACCAGTTGATGCAGAAACTGTGTTGTTAATTGCAAACTCCACCAGAGGCAACTTGTCCTCCCACGAATTGGCTGAAGTATCATTGCAACAACACCTGTGGATGAAAAAATACCACCTAATCAGTTTATAAACCAGAGGATGGTGAAATCGAATCATGAATCAACAATTTGAAAAGTACCTGAGGATATCCTCGATGAAGGCATGGCTCCTCTCATTGGCTGCATTCGACTGTGGATGGTGTGAGGACGTCATGGACAATCTCGTACCAGCAGATTTCCACAGTGTTTGCCAGAATGTAGAGGTGAATCTGGGGTCTCGATCTGAGATGATGTTCCTCGGAAGACCATGGAGTTTGAAGATATGCTGCATATATATATATAAGCAGTATGCTGAGCTGTCCAGGTCATGCTGAAGGGAATGAGATGACAGCGATGAGAGAATTGGCACATTACCACAAATATATTGTCGTGCCCATTAGTGGTGATAGGCAGGTCAGTAATCCAGTCAAGAGATACATCTAGCCATTTTGTCTTAGGCACACTATATCGTATATGTGCTTGACCATAAGGCTTGTGTCGCCTCGTTTTCTGGCGCTGACAAACGGGGCACTCCCGAATGTACTGGATGGCTGCCGTTGTCATTCCTGGCCAATAATATCGGCTACGCAGAAGATGAAGCATGCGATTTTTGCCTACATGACCAGAAATAGTGGCTGAGTGGCGCTGGAGAAACTGTCGGACATGACTCACGTGGCTGTCAAAATCCGGACTGTATACGATGGTATCGTCCATGAAAATGACAAGGAACCGATCGATGAAGTCGAAGAATGCCCGATTTCCTACACGTAGAGCTGTTGCAGGAGCATTGGTCAATCCGAAAGGCATAACTGTCCACTCATAGGAACCGTATCTGGTGCGAATAGCTGTTTTGTGAATGTCATCTGGATGTATAGGGATCTGATGGAAAAACTGATTGAAGTCAAATCTGCTAAACCATCGTGCACCTTTTAGCTGTTCAAGAAGGGTGTCGTGAGGTGGCAATGGATACGTGTCCTTAATTGTGATGTTATTAAGGGCTCGATAATCACAGCACATCCTCCACTTCCCACCTGGCTTAGGAGCGAAAATGATAGGACATCCATATGGAGATGATGACGGACGAAGGATACCCAAGTCGACATATTTGATGATCTGTCGTTTGAGCTCTTCCATCATGGGTACTGGTATGGTACGTACTGGCTGCGATGGCGGCTTGTGCCCGGGTTCAATGTTGATTCTATGATAACCACCTTCAAACCGTTCTGGCCTATGACCAGCTGGAAGATCCTCCTGGAATATGTCTGAAAAGTCTTCTCTCATTTGATCACGTGCTGCTGTGACCTCTGGGTCTTCCATAGTGGTGTCTGAGTATGATGCTGTGAAGACCAGTTCACCATCGACCTCTGAGAGAAAGAAGAGATAAGCCACGGCCTCTTCAGCCGAACCACTGGATCGAATACGACGCAGGTGCTTTCTCATGGTGGTGGCGCTGACCAATTCCATTTCAGGAAGGTCATCTGAGCCTGGAGTCTGTTCAACTCTGAATAATACTGTGCGAATACTGGAGCCTGATGAATGCTTCCTAGTGATCGTCAGATTTTTGGTCTGGAAGTCAATGTGTGGATTTCTCCTCTCCAACCAATCTTGACCCAGAACGACAGTGAATGGTTTCATGTCAATGATGTAGAAATCTTCTGTATCCTTATACTTACCCAGCGTAAATGTAGCCTTGGGAAGATAGGATGTGCATGGTAGTTGGCTTCCTCCAGCCAATCCCACCGAAAACGATGAAGAATCTGTGGGTGCTATACCAAGCTGAGCAGCGAACTGTCTGTCAATGAAAGACGATGTAGCTCCTGGATCTACCAATATGTGAGTACTCTGTCCATATACTTTCCCTTTGTACAACAACAGCTTCTTCTGTGATTTCAGCTGTGCTGTTTGAGTCTGCATCTGTGCGATGTGCTCTGAGGGAGTGTCCATCTGCTGAAACTGCAATGTCAGACTGGAACGGACTTCTTCTGAGATACTCTCAACCCGGCCACTTGCTTCAATGGCATTTTCAGGCTGATTTACCTTGGGGGTGCTCTCAACACTGGTACCTGTGCAGTACCCTGAGAGTTTCCCTGAGGAGCTGGAGCTGAAGCTGGAGCTGGAGTTGCAACTGCTGCATTGATACTGTGCTGACTCTTTAGTTCCTTAACCAGGGTGTTGATCGTATTGATGAGTTTGCCGGACCCATCCTTAGCCCCCTGATTCTGTTGTTGCTGTCTCCTGAAAGGATTCTGAGCTGGTGGCTTGCCTTTGATATCTTTTCCATCCGGGGTCTTGGTGGAAAAACAATCCTTTGTGACGTGATTAGTACGACCACAACGCTGGCAAGGCTGAGAAGGATTCTGTGATTTTCCTTTCCCTTTGCCTTTGCCTTTTCCACCTTTCCCTTTGCTCCGATTCTGATTGGAGTTCTGACTGCCACTCTGGTTCTGATTCCAATTCCTGTTGGATTTGTCATATGGCTTTTTGCCACGCCCTCTGTCCTTGTCCTTTTTGACTGGGCCTCCTGATGACTGCTCCTTCTGCCCCCGATAGTGAAGGGTCTCTGACTGCTTCGAATGAACGACATAATTCAAATCGAGCAGTATCTGTGTGGTTTCTTGCCACGACAGATTATTCCTTTCTTGCTCTGTTAGGAATCTTAATTGGAACTGTCTGCGGAGATCTGGATCCATGCTGCTGACAAATCTGTCCTTTATTAACACATCGTTCAGATCAACTGCTGCTAAAGCAGCCAGTGACGTAAACGTGCGCAAATAGTCTGAGAAGGTTTGGTTCCCTTGATGAAGCGCCATCAGGTGTTTCTTGGCTACTGATCTCTTATGAGGGTTACCAAATTGGCTGAGGAATATCCGTCTGACCATCTCATATGTGGCATCCGGTTGCTGTGCCACGACCTGAAAATAGTGTCGGTCATTGGTTTGGATGAGAGTCAGGAATACTGTGATCAAATCCTTGTCCTTGACTCCTGGATAGGTGAACTGAAAATACCGGTCCACCGTGTCCAACCAAACTTCTGCGTACTGTCCAGATTTGAATTCCCTAGGTGGTGTCATCTTCACCTTTGGGACCAAATTGGGTGGAGCTGGTGCTGGAACAGAATCATCGTCAGGATCTGTAAAGACTATTGGAGGATTGTCTTCTGTGTACTCAGTCTCTGGTTCCTTCGGTTCATTGGCTGGATCCATATATCGGCTCATATCGGGCCTCATACGACTGATGTTGTCGAAGTATCCTATCTGGTCGAATCTGGTTTGAGTGTTGTCATAACCAGCGATCCACTTAGGAACCTTGAACCGGCTGAATGAATCATAGGAGCCTAGGATGTCGAAAAACCATGTTGATGGATCTGGATTGATGGCTGGGATTTCTGGTTCTTCCTCTTCGAATACCACCATCTAAAAAAACAAAACACAACACAAAAGATGCCTTCAGCTAACTGAGTGTGTGTGTGGTATATATATAGTATATATATATCTATGTTTATACGTATAGTATATCTGTATGTTTACATACATGTAGTACATTTGTACATTATAATGAGGTAATTATGTATATATATATCCACCTTCTTCCCCCCTCAAGGAAGTGTGAACATAAGGCAGTTGTCAATTGCCCTTGTACCTCATATATAGCATGCAGTCCTTATAGGAAGCAGCTGTTACAGTTTTAGGGTTGCAGCCCTACAGTCTTTGGGTTGTAGCCCTGCAGTTTTTTGGTTGTTGCCCTGCAGTTTTTGGGTTGCTGCCCGAAATATTATCGTGTCTGTGCTGATTACAGCATGATATATTTATGCCAAACACGAAGTGTATCCAATATTTAGGTGGCATTTAAGGCATGTTACGTTACAGTGGCCCATATCCCCAACAGTGTATTTAGGGTGTTACTTGGTATCAGTAACCCTAAAATAGGTTAAATTAAAGCAGTATAAATATTTTGCAAACATATTTAAGCAAAACTACATTTAATGTCACACTGAATGTTACGTGGTTTGCAGGAGGTATGTTACACCCCTGACACACACATTTAATTTTAGGGGTGTTACAGGGTGTTACAAGTGCTGCATGAATCAGGGAATATTTGTTGATAGCTGAATAATCAGATCAGCAAAAAAAATCAACCCGATTTTTTCATTTTGAAATCATGGTGGAGCATTTTTACGCATTTTGTTACAGCCAATATGTAGTGGTCCATAGGGCCTAGGGAACAGGACCACTAGGTCCATAGGACCTAGGGAATTTGCCCGGGTTCGTCCTTATAAAGAGCAGGGGTTCGCCGATTGTGGCGAACGTGAAGCGGAAGTTCAGGAACAAGGGATTCCTATTTTACAGTTGTAGGAGAATCTAGCGCTGAATATTGTTTAGCGCTCGCGCCCAAATAAATATTTGGTCCCCACTCGCTTCCCTCTCTTGAGCTCTCTGAGCTGACTGAACAACATCTGCCAACAACTTCCTGCGCACTTCGGGGTGGGAATGCAAACGCGCGAGTGTGAACGGGAGCGCGATGCGGTATCTTGGCAGAGCAAGCTGCCATCAACGTTATCCCAAGCCTTGCTACCCTTCCAAAGGAGTGGTGTAAGCTGGGCGACCAGCGACGTGATGGCAGGAAGATGCCTATTCGGGGACGAGATGGGCCTCGGAAAGACCATACAGGGTATATCCAACGAATTTCTCGAACCACGCCACATCTCCCGTGGTTGTCCACGAGTAGAGCCTCACGACATCCCTAGGTTGTGCGTCGTGAGCCGTGCGACAGCTCGTCCATGGGCCTGCGCGGTCTCATACCCGACCGCTAGTCTTACGTGAGCGCCGAAGTTCATGGAAAATGGGGAATTTGGATTTGCGTGGTTGCAGCTCTAGCGGTGGCGTGCGTTTATCGCGCGGAGTGGCCATTGCTGATCGTGGTGCCCTCTTCTGTGCGCTGGGCCTGGGTGGACGAGATTGAAAAGTGGCTTGCGTCGCTCATCCGCCCTTATCAGATAAACGTTGTAGAGAACGGAAACAACAGCGATATCATCAACGCAGACAAGCTTATTACCATTGTCACCTTTCCCCTGATGGCCAACCAGTCCATTTTGAAGCAGGTGCAGCTGCCAAGTCAAATTGTTTTGTGCCACAAGCGTCGAGATAAAGCTTTGCGCCGTAGTAGAACCAGAAAACAATACAGATACCTGAGGTAGCGCCTAATCAGGATCCAGTCTCGAGGTGGAACGAAAATGTTTGCAGAATCTTCTAAAATTCTCCTCAAAAGTTATCGAAGCGCCACTAAGCACTTTCGCCCTACGACACTGCTAATGACATTGAACGCGTCGAGACTTTACTTTTCCTCAGTTCACTTTTCTCTGACTCTTTCCACTTTGATCCGTGCCACATTTGCTGGAGTGCCGTGGCCCCATATACCATAAAGCGTGTTGGGTGTATCGTGTGCCATTGTTGTACGACAGCAAGCCATGGCCGTGGTTTCGGCAGGGTTTGCTGGGTTATCGTGTGTCAACGACGCGGCCGGTCTTGTCGGAGCACGACTTGAGGAAATGAGCGGACTGACGCCAGTGCTGTTATGTCCCTTCTCACGCAGCGCTAAGGCGGACAGATGAGAGGGTGTGGACAGGTGAAGGAGCGCGCGTTCAAAGTTGTGGTAGTGGACGAGTCGCACTATCTGCAGAACAGCTCCACCAAGCGCACGCAGGCTCTGCTGCCCGTCCTGCAGGCCGCCCACCGTGTCGTGCTCCTGAGCGGCACCCCGGCACTCGGCCGGCCTATCGACCTCTACTGCCAGCTGGACGCTCTTCGCCCGGGCTTCTTTGGCCCCATGAAGGCCTTCGGCAAGCAGTACTGCAACCTGCAGCAGAAGCGCGTCGGGTACAATCGGTGCGGCCATCCACCTGCCCTCTGTCACAAGTACTGCAACCTGCAGCAGAAGCGCGTCGGGCACAGTCGGTGCGGCCATCCGCCTGCCCTCTGTCACATCTCGAAAGGCCGCTCAAGCCGTCATTGTCTTACGGGAAGCTGCTCCTAGCATTTAAAGCACTCCTTTCTAATATGCATGCTTGTCTGAATATCTGTGATGATATCTGTTGTCCATTTGAGTTGTGTCCTTCCGAGAGTACTCGTCTGGGAGTTCTCGGCAAGTTCTTGGCGACTTCTCGGCGACTTCTTGGCGAGAGTGCTTCGCGAGCCTAATGTGCAACCCCTACGCATGCGTTGAAGCCTTTCCCAGTGATCGGAACACTGGGCTTGTGTGGACGTCGGTGTCTCGGGGTGGGACTCGCGTAGGTTCGTATGGGATTACTCGGGCGCATCAAACCTGACTGAGCTGAACCACCACCTCGTGTCAAAGTTCATGATCCGGCGGCTGAAGGACGACGTCTTGACGGAGCTGCCTCCGAAACGCCGACAATGTGTGCGGGTCCAGCGCCCAAGCAAGATGCAGGCACCAATGGACGCATGCGCAGCGACATTGAGAGAGAGATTCACTGCCGCTGAGGGTAACCTACTCCCTTGCTTGGGTATACCGTGACGTGGGATCCCTTTGTCTGTGGGGAGCCGTGCACCCGCCACTCTCAGCACCTGCGCTTCACTGCCGGGGAGCTGCAGGTGGACGCAACCGAGGCGTGGCAAGTGCGATGATGAGCTGGTGGAAGGCGACGGCGGAGGCCAAAGCAGAGTCGGTGGTGGCCTATGTACAGGTGCGTGCTATAGGCCAAAGCAGAGTCGGTGGTGGCCTATGTGCAGGTGCGTGCTATAGGCCAAAGCAGAGTCGGTGGTGGCCTATGTGCAGGTGCGTGCTACAGGCCAAAGCAGAGTCGGTGGTGGCCTATGTGCAGGTGCGTGCTATAGGCCAAAGCAGAGTCGGTGGTGGCCTGTGTGCAGGTGCGTGCTACAGGCCAAAGCAGAGTCGGTGGTGGCCTATGTGCAGGTGCGTGCTACAGGCCAAAGCAGAGTCGGTGGTGGCCTATGTGCAGGTGCGTGCTACAGGCCAAAGCAGAGTCGGTGGTGGCCTATGTGCAGGTGCGTGCTACAGGCCAAAGCAGAGTCGGTGGTGGCCTATGTGCAGGTGCGTGCTACAGGCCAAAGCAGAGTCGGTGGTGGCCTATGTGCAGGTGCGTGCTACAGGCCAAAGCAGAGTCGGTGGTGGCCTATGTGCAGTTACGTGCTATGACACTGAATGTCCCATTACCGCAGCTCACACTGCCATTTGAAGTGAGAGGAGTGCTCCCCAGCAGCATCATGGCCACATTGACGGCTTGCAGTGTTATCGCTCGGAGGTGGGTTGACAGGACTTGCTGGAGGGCGGTCAGCGCTTCCTGCTATTCGCGCACCACCTTGCGCTTCTGGACGTGCTGGAGACCTATCTCCGGGACAAGAGGATGTACTACATCCGTATTGATGGGGCCACTCCCTCTGCTGGTCCGTGCCGCTGCGCCTATCCCCACAGCCCACATGCCCAGCCGAAACTGCTAGTCCGATCCAAATCACATCTCACGATCCAAATCGCATCTGATGATCCAAATCGCATCTGACGATCCAATAATTTGACTTGAGCCGATCAGTTCCTGATTTCAGGATTGACCCGGAGTTCCCTGACTGCCCGGCCGCCTGTGCCTGAGACCTGCCGCAAAGACAATGGTGCGCTGGGATCCGAGGGGGTCCGAGGGGGTCTGAGGGGGTCCGAGGGCGTCCGAGGATCAGAGAGAGACGGGCGGGGAGAGGAGGGAGGAGTGGGGGTTACAGAGCGGCACGAGCTGGTGCGGCGCTTCCAGAGTGATGACGCGGTGCGCGTTGCGCTGCTGAGCGTCACCGCGGCCGGCATGGGGATCACACTGACTGCTGCGCAGCACGCCGTGTTTGCCGAGCTCCACTGGACCCCCGCGGTGCTCGCGCAGGTGCCGGCCCACCCTGGCCGGCGTTCTCATTCGGCGCCCCATCCAGGCCGTTGCATCGCGCTGCTGGCGACATGCAGACTGCTTTTGTGGCAGTTGTGGCATCAAAACCTCGCCTCACACCAAGGCCAAGCCACGAGGAGCCTTGCCACGTGGCCACGAGGAGCCGTGCCACGTGGCCACGAGGAGCCTTGCTATGTGGCCACGAGGAGCCTTGCCACGTGGCCACGAGGAGCCTTGCCACGTGGCCACGAGGAGCCTTGCCACGTGGCCACGAGGAGCCGTGCCTTGGGCATTTGTCCGCGTCACCCTCGTCCACTGGCACCTGGTTCACGGCCAAAGGCACGCTAAAGGTATCTTTGGAGCGCCAAAGGCATCTTTGGAGCGCCAAAGGCATCGTTGGAGCGCCAAAGGCATCGTTGGAGCGCCAAAGGCATCGTTGGAGCGCCAAAGGCATCGTTGGAGGCCTTTGGGCTTCACCAGCCGCAAAGCTTGCGATCTGATTTGTCCATTGTGTGATATCCAATCACAACGATTTGAAATTTGTCAAAGCCGTGCCCGGCATCTTGCAAAGGACAGTCTCGGCCCGTGTGAGGGAAGTTGACGGATGAGTTTAAATATCGGTGGGAATTTGGTGGGAAATACCTGAAAAGGTTGTCTTATGATTTTTTTTTTGGGTGGAAAATTGTCGATGGAGCCGTAGAGATCACGACCGAAGGGAAATAACTGACGGACATAACTGACTTGGTTGCGATTGGAGAGAAAGTATCGACAAAGCTCAACATCGATGCCGGTAGCTACAGCTGAAATCAACGCCTCATATCGCAATCTGTTCTTATGATGATCAAAAGGCTCACGTGATGAGCTGCTATCCACTCGGGTAGTGCAGCGCGGGCAGATCGAATCAGTGGCAGCCAATAGCCAGCAGCCCCGGTCTGATGGCAGCGTATTCTGGGAAGGGGCACCGGGGATCAGTGGCAGCCAATAGCCAGCAGCCCCGGTCTGATGGCGGCGTATTCTGGGGAGGGGCACCGGGGATCAGTGGCAGCCAATAGCCAGCAGCCCTGCCTGATGGCGGCGTATTCTGGGAAGGGGCACTGGGGATCAGTGGCAGCTGGGCCAGCCAGCAGCCCCGGTTTGATGGCGCGATTCTGGGAGGGGCACTGGGGATCAGTGGGCAGCCACAGCCAGCAGCTCCTCGCCGATGGCGGCGTATTCCTGGGAGGGGCACCGGGGATCAGTGGCAGCTGGGCCAGCCAGCAGCCCTGGTCTGATGGCGGCGTATTCTGGGAGGGGCACCGGGATCAGGCGGGCAGCTAATAGCCAGCAGCCCCGGCCTGATGGCGGCGTATTCTGGGAGGGGCACCGGGATCAGTGGCAGCCAATAGCCAGCAGCCCCGGTCTGATGGCGGCGTATTCTGGGGAGGGGCACCGGGGATCAGTGGCAGCCAATAGCCAGCAGCCCCGGTTTGATGGCGCGTATTCTGGGGAGGGGCACCGGGGACACGTTTGTGGATGGATTGTGGCGCGCAGGCTGAGGACCGATGCCACCGCATCGGGCAGCAGGGCGCAGTGAATGTGCACTACTTGGTGGCCAATGGCAGCATGGACGACATCCTTTGGCCGATGCTCGCCCGCAAGCTCAAAGTGCTCGGGTGCGCTCGCCGCCCGTGATGCCCGCCGCGGCGTTGGATTGCCGCGTCTCACTATGCTGATGTGGCTCACACATTGGATGCGCAAGCAGGACCGCCCTCTACAGATTGTACATCCTGGATGCTGATGCAGAGAACCAGCTGCTAGGAGCAAGGGAAGATTAGTCTGCTGAAAGTGGGTCGCGGCACTCTTCCAGCTAACCCCGAAAACCAATTCTGCACCGGCAGGCGCGGCCCTAGTGGTTATTGGCGGCCCTATGATTGTCTGCAAATCGAGGAGTGGCCAGCACACAGTTCGCCTAAGTCTCACGACGAGGAGACTGGAGGCAGTGTGCCGCGAGTGGCCAGCACACAGTTCGCCTAAGTCTCACGACGAGGAGACTGGAGGCAGTGTGCCGCGAGTGGCCAGCACACAGTTTTCCTAAGTCTCACGACGAGGAGACTGGAGGCAGTGTGCCGCGAGTGGCCAGCACACAGTTCGCCTAAGTCTCACGACGAGGAGACTGGAGGCAGTGTGCCGCGAGTGGCCAGCACGCAGTTTGCCTAAGTCTCACGACGAGGAGACTGGAGGCAGTGTGCCGCGAGTGACTAGCACACAGTTCGCCTAAGTCTCACGACGAGGAGACTGGTGGCAGTGTGCCGCGAGTGGCCAGCACACAGTTCGCCTAAGTCTCACGACGAGGAGACTGCAGGCAGTGTGCCGCGAGTGGCCAGCACACAGTTCGCCTAAGTCTCACGACGAGGAGACTGGAGGCAGTGTGCCGCGAGTCGGCGAATGCTGAGGGAACCTTCCGGCAGGTGTCGGTGCTTAGACGCATGCCGGCTGCTGATCCCGCTGCGATTGGTGGATATGAAGAAGACAGTCATCGTGACCGTGGACCACACAGCGGTCATCGAGGAAGCGCAACGATTTCCCTTAGGGTGTTGGCGGGGGAGGGAGGGCGAGGCAGATCTGCGTTAGATGGCGTGGAAAGAAAACTGAACGCCGATGAATCCGATTTTGAAGCGCCCGAGGACGAGCCCCCGCCCGATCTCATCTCCGCTTGTGGCAGCTTCTTCGGACGGGAGCCCGCCCAGACCCAGTCACCCGCTGCCGGCAGCTCCGGGCGTGCAGCAGAGCCCCCCCCGAAGCGCGGCCGGCTCCACGTCACCGCCCTCGGTTCAGCGACTGTCGGTGACCGGGAGGACATCCGGGCCTTCTTCGGCGGTGGCAAGGCTGTAGCAAGCGCCAAACCAGAAACGCCGGTCGCACAGAATGCGCAACCGGGTGCGCCTCGATGCTCGATCCACGGGCACATGCAAGTCAGCCTGAAGAGACCCCATAGAGCAACTGGACGGGGTGCCTCTATGGGCTGCTGCAGCCCCGACGTCTCGGGCGTCGGAATTTTAGCGATTCAGCCCGAGTTGCGAGGTGTAAACGGCTCGAACATCGGATTCCTGGCGGTTCGATCCGAGGGTCGAGGGCCCCTGATATCCGACATCCGATTACCGGCGCTTCGATGTGAGTGACAAACGGCCACAGGCCAGGACTTACGACAACAGGCCGCATCGCTGTTGGCTCGCAATCAATTCTTATAGCAGGAGGTCTTGCTTCTCGATCGACACCAGCTAGCATACTTTCTGCACTATTGTCGCACGGCTGGCAGCAATGTGAAGGGCGCATGTGAACGGGGAGTTGTGCACAGAGGCCGTCGACTTGTCCCCCACAAGCCACGTGGCAGGTCAGAGCTGCGATGAGGAGGTGCTGGATCTGACGCAGAGTCTGGCAAAGCACCCGCAGGCCGGAGTTACTTCGGATTCGGAGTCCTGGGCATGCGACGCCTGCACCTTCCTGAACGCGGGATCCCCCCTGCCAGCCGCCTGTGCGGTGTGCGGCACGCCCTGCGGGCCCCTGCCACGTGCCAAAACGAGATCGAGGGCATTTCAGCAAGCAGCCGAGGGAGAGGCGGCGGTGGAGGTGGAGGAACCTGAGGGCGAGGAGGAGGCAAAGGGGACGGAGGTGGAGGACAATACGCCACAAGCGAGCAGTGGCAGCCGACTTCACTTCGAGGTGCAGCAGCTCTGCGAGCACACCCAACCCTTTGCGCGCGTGCTGCCACGCCCGGCCCACCCACAGACCCACCTGGAATGAGGCGCCGCACGATGTTCTCATGGTGATAAACTTCGCCTGATTGGCTGCAAGACGCGAGGCGCTGCGAGGCACTGCCAGTAGCTGCCACGTGGCTTCCGTTGAAGGGGAGTACCGTGGGAGGGCAGAAATACGACGAGCTTCGGAGCATTTGGGGCGTTGCCCTTCGACTTAAATCCCTGAAGATGTTGGGCTATTACCATTTCCAGTTTGCCCCTGTCCCCGAGGCTTGAACCGCTTTGAGCATCTGAATGACCGGATCAGAGCGCACACGTGGCGCAGGCTGTCCAGGCTGTCATGGGCTTCAGGGGAGGGCCGTCATTGTAGGTGAGCAAGGCGAGTGGTGCTATCTTCATTTACCGCGAGTGTGAGGATCCAGCATCTGCAGTTCAATCGACGGAGTGCACATCTTTGCGGGCGGAAGGGAGCGAGGAGTCGCCATCTGGGCGCTTCGCAGAGGACGGCTTGCAGGTGGCCTTTGTCACACAGGTGCAACTCCCATGACGCAGCCAAAGGAGCCCCTCCCAGATAAACGAAGGCCCTCTTGAGCTCAACAGAAAGCGGGTCCCGATGTGGCGCAGTCGAGAGGAGAGGTAATCACCGAGTGTTAAGCCGCAACCATGTTCATATTTAACACATGACGGCAGCTTGCTTTAAATACGGAGAGTGTTCTCAGAAGACATGGTTTTGGCCTAATGCTCGGTGATTCCACACGCCTCCGTGGAGAGGTTGCAGGGCGAGGCCACGTGGCAGGCCAGAGGCTCTGAGACTTTTGAGGCCTCGCCAGGCCGTGGCGCGCACGCCTTTTGTGCGTCCTCCTCTTTCTTGTGGGATGGCGGCCTCCATCATTGTGTGCACGCCAAATGCTGGAATCTTCCTTGTAGGTCTCAAGGAGCTATTGCAACGAGGAGAGTGGCGCGTGCCAAGCTTGAGCGCGATCAGCAAGCTGGCGATATCTTTGGTCCGGGTATACGAACATGGTGTCCGAAGGAGGCTTATTGAGGGACTGAGGGGGGCAGATGAAGCTGGCCGAGCTGCGGATGATGCCGGTGGAAGATCTGCCGGAGGGGATCGCACGGTCGCCCGGCAACGTGCGGCAGATGCGGGCGATGCTGCGCGAGTGGGAAGCACTTCGACCGGTGCAACGCAACCTGCTGCACGGCCGTCTCTTGTGGCCGCCCCTCAGCCGCCACCTCCCTGCCACGGGTGCCCACTTCGTCCCTGGGGGCAGCCGCGAGCGCTTCTCCACGCTCGACCGCTTCCTCCCGGTGTGCCCCCCCCCGGCGGTGCCGTGATGTGCAGCAAAGGAGCTTACTGCTTGTCCTCTGCTCACGCCTCACCACCCCGAGGCGGCATTTCACGATCCGCCCGCATTATAGCACCGGTCTGCATATCGGCGCCCGGCCACGTTTCGGTATTCACGAACAACTTGGCACCCAACAACGTATCACTGGACGCAGCACTGGTGCTCGGCCCTTGCAGAGCTTGAACGGCAATCGCAAATAGCGCTCTCGAAACTCCCTCGCCTGCGTCTGCATCACGCACCGAGCCTCCGGGGAAGGCAGTCAGCTTTGTCACGATGGAGTTCCGCATGCGGAAGGTCCTCCGAACGAGAGTCTGTCAAGACTGTCACGAGGCAAGCCATCTCGAGCTGCCAGCACAGCGTTGCCCGTCCTCCCTAAAGCTCTGACGGGCGGCACAATCGGAGCGCGCGGTGCTGCAGGCTCAAGCGCCTCCGCTAGATCCCGCGGCCGGGCTGGCAAGCACATCGCAGAGTGGAGCTGCAACAGCGGAACAAGCCGGTGGGGAGGGGCAGGAAGGTGTTGGCATCGAGGCAGTCTCGTGGACGCACTGGAGATCTGCCACGTAAGCGAGATACCCCAAGATCGAATCCAGTCTCGAGTGTCACTATGGGCATTAGGGGAAACGTACAATGCCACGTCAGCTTTGCTCAAGGAATCATCTCTGCGGTTGCCAGCTGAACTTCTGAGGCGCAGATAGGAGATAGGAGTGGATGACGGAGCTGTTTGCGCTCGCTGCTCTCGAGTCTTCTCACAGAGCATGCGTGACCAAGCCTGGCTCGATTTGCGACACGTGCGGCATGACGCAGTCTATTGATGGAGAAGAGCATGACCCTTGAGCCATCGACTACTGATGCGGTGGGGAGAAATGCAGGGGAATAGAGTGGCAGCAAGCAGTGACTGCGCAGGGGCAGTCAGTGTGCCTGTCCTGCCAGAGCGTTTACCCCTCGGGCACGAGAGCCATTCTGGACCATCCATTCTGTGCGGAGGCATGCTTGAAGGTGATTGATACGCACCGATGCACGAGCCTTCCGAGCTCAAAAGTTTGTCTGCCTTGATAGGAATTCTGCCACTCGCTTCAAACAGTGCTGCTTCCATCCGACGTCTCAGCAAGCCATCACATCGTAAACCACGGATAGCTTGCAGTTTATTCAACTCCCCCTTAATGCTGCCCCCCTCAGCCCTTCAGGGCCCAGACCGGGGTCTGCCGGGTTGCGCTCGGATGTGCTGAAGCAGCGGGAGGGGAGGCGGCTGCGGCTTGCAGGCGTACCGTGTTCAGACCAGGACCGGGTGGGCTCGGAAGGAGATCTTCGCCCTGGAGCGGGGGGTCTGTGCCTCGTGTTCTCTTGATGCCCACGCGCTCTTCCGGGAGGTGCCCCCTCAGACCGCCCAGTTCCCTCGTGCTTCACCGCTAGTCCCGGTCTCCCTTCCATAGTGCGGCTATTTTCTGACTGCGGCTCTTTTCTGACTGCGGCTCTTTTCTGACC
>LGRX02006051.1:0-60417 GCA_001247695.2 Cymbomonas tetramitiformis
CCATCGGTTTGGATTTTGTCCCGGAGGACGCGCCCCAGCCCGGGGCGTCCTCCCCGCAGTAAAGGGCGCGGGCCCCGTCACTGCGGGGTCAGGGGGACAAAAGGGCCCCGCGCCGGCGTCCACAGCGATGCAGGTGCTGCATGATAGGTGGAGAAGGTGTGGGAGACACCTTAGTGGCAGCGCCAGGCGCCACCTCAAGAGCCAGAGTCGAGTCGAGAGGTATGAGCAGGAAGGTTTAGACATGCTAGCCGCCACCCGCACGGGGAGCCCAGAGCCTCCTGAGCGGGAACAGGTCGAGCAGCGCGTCCAAAGCAGGCAAACTTCTGGAAGTCCGCCAGAACCCCAGCAACCGCCTCAGTTCCGCGTCCCGAGGAGCCGTGGGAGCTGCTCTGTTGGATCACCGGTGCGGACACCCGGGATAAAAACCGGTCGAGCCACACAGTTGAACCACGGGCAGTCTACCAACAGCACCTGGAGAACCAGGGGTCGGATGTTGCGAGAGTTCGCGGGCACTGGAAGTTCAGAGCTCAGCGTTTACCCCCCAGAGTTAGGAAAGCCTTTCAGGCCCAGCAGCCAAGTGCTCGCCTGCGTTCCGCCATCAGGGCGCTAGAAAGGTATCTAAAGCTGGAAGAGTCAGAGGTCCGGTCGGTCAAGTCCCTTGCGCTTTGGAGGGCAGGGCAAAGGCGGATGCGCCAGAAGCTTGGACCCACGACTAGTAAGCCCCAGTTGAATCGAGAAGAGTTAGATAAGCGCTTGAAGCGGCTCGTCAGGGTGCGCGAGTTCAATCGCCGACGCAAAGCCATCTTGGATCAGGAGTTTGGACGGTTTGTTCGCATTGCCAAGCCCAAGCCTGCCGAGGGAGAAGAACTCTCACCACCAGAGAGGACTTCAAAGCCCAGTCGGCCGTGGTTGACCCGAAGCAGGGCTCGCCAGGCTTTGGGCCCGAAACGCAGACCATGGCTGACTCCTGAAGACAAGGCGCTTCGAACCTCTCGATTGCAGCGCAGGTACGAGTTGGAGGATAGGGACCCGGCTTCTACCTCAACAGAACGCCATGCGGACTTCCACGCCTTCGTACAGGAGGAGTTGGAAAGGGAGAATAGGGAACTTCAGCAAGACAATGAGCTGATGCACCGGGACGAGCAAGTCAGAAAGCACATAGCGGCTAAACTGGCTGCAGCGTCAGTCCAAGTCGCGGTGTCCCCCCAGACTTCCCAGAGCGCAGCGCAGTTCAGAAAGCAGTCGCCATCGGCCTGCTAGCGGACGCGTGTACTTACTGCCTCCCGGACTGTGACTCCGACGCAACGTCAGTCACCCGCCTGGACTGCATAATGCAGGACGGCGATATCAGTCCGAGCTGGTGTGAGTCCCTGGCAGCGGTGTCCTCGATGGGAGTGCGCCCGAAGAGTTTCGACAGGCACAGTCGCACACCGACGTTGTTGCTGTTTTGGGCCTGGATTGCGGGCGTCAGAGTCAAGGTGTTGGTGGATTCGGGAGCATCCACCAATATCATCGCAGAGAGTACACTGCAGAAGCTCTCCGGCGTCAAGCCGGTGCGCCACGAGCAAGCCATGCGGGTTCGAGTGGCTGACGGCACCACGTATGATGCTAATTCCTGCATCAGGCCCAAGCTCCTTGCTGAGACGTCGAAGGGGTCTTACGGCCAGCAGGTTGAGCTTCGGGTAATGCCACTCGACCTCAAGGTGGACGTCATCCTGGGGGGTCCTTGGCTGGCGAACCTTTCCCCGGTTACGCTGGATTATAAGAACTGGGGTTCGGTCCGGGTCACCAAGGGCAGGGAAGAGGTCGTCATCACCGGCTGTTCGCCGGGGTCCCCGGACCCCAGTCGGTCCAAGGACACGGCAATGGCACTGGTACAGGGAGTCCTTTTGAGCCAACGTCGAGCTCGCCGGGACCTGCGGACCCTCCGAAACAGAGAGGAGCAAGCTTTCGTCGTCTACCTCGGCCCCGATGGGACTTTTGGCGCGTTGGCCTGCAACAAGGGGGGGGGACTCCGACGAAGATTCCCCCAACGATGTTGTAGCAGGCCTAGCGTCAGAACCCTCCTCCGGGTCCGAGGATAGTGAAGTCAGCGTGCGTCCCAGCGCAACGGTGCCGGACGGAGCTGAGGAGTCTGAGGGGCCGGGAGGGTTGGTCTCGGACAGTTCCGAGTCCGGCTATGGTGACGTGGAAGGAGCGTGTCATTTGCAGAGAGTAGGGGCGGTGGTCGAGGATATTAGGCCACAGGGATTTGCGAGTACGGTCGACGAGGCCGGGGATCACCCTGACCCTCTCAGCTTTTTCGCTAGCAAGCAGGAGGCGAACGGAGCATTTGCGTTGCTTCCGCCAGCGGTGCGTAGACAGGCGATAGAGGATCACGCGGCCGGGAAGCCACCCACCTGGCACGCTCAGGCAGCCGCGGCGCTCCGGCAGGGCCGGGGTCTGGTCGCGGGGCGACGACCCCGAGCACGGCGTAAGCGAGTGCGTTGGCGTGACCAAGTCGCAGCAGTCGGTCAGCCTGGTGCTGAAAGTGGCCCCTCCACCGAGCAGCCGCCGGGACCAAAAGTCCCCACCGCCCCGAGCCCTCAGAGTCAGAAGTCGCGAGCCTCGGCACCAGTCGTGCCGCCAGACACTACCCCGCCGCCAGCTCCGCAGACCACAGACCCGCCGGTACCGGCCGCCCCGCCAGGTACTACCTCGCCGCCAGCCCCACAGACTGCTCAGGCCTCCCCGGAACCGCCGGAGGACGAGATAGACGAGACGGTGTCGCCGGAAATCTGGCAGCAGCTTAGGGACCTGGAAAAGGAGTTCGCAGATTTCATTTGCACAGAGCTGCCGGAATCAGTCCAGTCAAGGGAATTCAAGTCCGGCGTCCGGCTCAGGCCAGATTGGAATGGGAACACCTTGCACCGGCGAGGGTACAAGCTGTCGCAGGAGGAGTTGCGGCAACTCCGGCAACAGCTAGATGAGCTCTTAGCCAAAGGGTACATACGACCCTCGGCCTCTCCGTGGGGCTGCCCCGTGCTGATGGTCCCCAAGCCAAGTAATCCCAAGGAGTTGCGTCTAGTCATTGACTACAGACAGATCAATGAGATCACAGTCAAGGACAAGTACCCCCTCCCGGATGTCCAGAGTCTCTTAGATGATCTACAAGGGGCTACCGTCTTCTCTACGATGGATGCCCTTTGGGGATTTTGGCAGGTCCCTATGAAAGCAGAGGACGTGGAGAAAACCGCAATGACTACGCACTTTGGAGCGTACGAGTGGTTGGTCATGCCTATGGGATTGTCAAACTCCCCAAGTACCTGGCAAAGGATGATGCAACAGTACCTCGGGCACCTACCCTTTTGCAGAGTATTTGTAGATGACACCATGATTTTCTCGGCTGAGGTTCCGGGTAAGAGCGCCCATGAGGTACACCTCGACCACCTCCGCCAGGTCCTGGAGGCATGCCGAAAGAATTCAGTCTACCTCAAAAAGTCGAAAGTCAAATTGTGCAAGCGATCAGTCCGGTTCCTAGGGCATGTGGTGGATCAGGATGGATGTCGTCCACAGCAGGATAAGGTTGCGTCGGTACGCGATTGGCCAGACCTAGAAACTGTCACACACGTGCGACAGTTTCTGGGCATGTGTGGCTTCTTCCGGAGGTACATCCAGAACTTCGCAGATATCGCGTACCCGTTGACCCGCCTCACCAAATCCGGCGTGGACTGGACCTGGGGCGAGAATGAAAAGGCAGCATTTAAACAGCTAAAAACTGCTTTGATCTCCTCCCCAGCCTTGGCCCTACCCGATCAAAGGGTGCAGCAGACGGTTCCAGACCCTTCTTTGTGCAGACAGATGCCAGTGGAGTAGCACTAGGGGGTGTACTCATGCAGGATCAGGGACGAGGCTTACAGCCCTTGGCCTTTGAAAGCCGGCAGTTCTCCAGCGCAGAGCAGAACTATCACGCTGGGGAACGGGAGCTTTGTGCCATCCATCATTGCACCACGGTCACCTGGAGACATTATCTGATTTTCACATCATTTAAGCTCATGGGAGACCATAAACCCCTTCAGTGGCTCTTCGCCCCAGCTAGGGAGCTCAGCCGACGTCAGGCTCGCTGGTACGAGGACTTGGTAGAGGTAGGAGTCCATCAGATGGAGCACGTGCCAGGGCGCTGTTTAGTAGTACCAGACGCGCAGTCCCGGCGACCAGACTATCAGGAAATGTCAGCCAGAGAAGGGTTGCAGGAAAAAGGGATTGTGGATCGCGCCACGGATGGGCCCAGAGACTCCGCACCGGCAGGCAAGGGGTCCGAAGAGGACGAGGATCCTACCTCTGTCCTCGGGGCAGTGGATCGCACCACCGATGGATCTGATGGACCCGTGGCGAGTACTCTGAGCCGAAAGGCAAGAGATGCGAAGGGGACGAGGATCCCACATCTGTCTTAGGCGCCACCTTCGAGTATAGTGATTCCGAGGACGAGTCATTCCCTCCCACCAGTCCAGCACCGGTCATTGGTGAGCTCACCCATCTGAATGGGCTCACGTGGGTAGAGTCGCCGGCCCTTTGGCTGGACGCAGCTGCCACCCTAGCAGTAGGCGAGAAATCCTTGAGGGATGCCGAATCGCTAGCAGTCATGACCAGAGCAGACCGAGCTAGGGAACAGGCCACAGCAGAAGTCCAGAGTCACCCGAAGTTCCCCACCCTGAGGCCCAGAGTCATCCAAAGGCAGCCGGAAAGGTACCTGAGCCCGTTAAGCCCCCAGAAAGTAGCTCCCACTACGACCAGGTCGTAGATCGCCAGGACTGGAAGCTGATCAGGGAGCGCTTTGAGGAGATAGCAGCCCAGTACGGGGTGTTTGACGTTGACGCGTGTTGCGACTCCATGGGCGTTAACCGGCAGGTTGACACCTATTGGACCGATTGCTTGAAGGAAAAGTGGCGCGGGAAACACGTTTGGTGCAACCCCCCTTACACGAAGGATTCCGACTTGATAGAAAGACTTGATAGAAAGAATTCTTCGGCATTTCCTTGCTGAGTGGCGCGCCGATCCGGAAAACACCTCGGCGATGTTCCTTCTGCCAGACTATGACGCCCCTTGGAGACGGTTGATTCACCCCAAGTATGGGCTTCATCCGGTCAAAGTCTTTGACACGAAGGACGAAAAAGGTCGTCCCAACCACCTCTTCGAGTCCCCTGATGGAGGTCGACCCCCGCTGCGCTGGCCGGTCCTTCTGGTGTGGGCCCCAGCAGCCAGCAGGGCACAGCCCCGAGCGCCGCCTGCGCGAAAGGACAGTGAGGCAGAACCCGACGAGCCTTTAGTCACTACAGGGGTTGCAGCAAGGGCCAGGGCAGCATCAGGCCCACTGAAGGCTGATGAGTTCGTCCGCGCCTTGCAAGCGGAATACGAACGCAGCCAGTACCTCAGCTCGTTGAAGGAGGAACTGGTCGCAGCCCCACATCAGAGGACAGCCACATTTCGCATGGTAGACGACATGATATGGCGAGTGGCAGAAGGGCGGTATCAGCTAGTGCTAGCTCAGGATTCCCCCCTCAGAGAGCTGGTGATGCGCGAAGCACACGAGTCCCCAGCAGCAGGGCACACAGGAAGGGATAAGACACTGGACAGAGTATCCCGTCGCTTTTGGTGGCCACGCATGAGCAAGGATGTCACCGACTGGTGCAAATCCTGCGTTGTGTGCCAACAGACCCGGCCACGCAACGGGTATCCAGACGGTCAGCTTAACCCCTTGCAAGTCCCAGTAAGACTGTGGCAAGTGGTTAGTATCGACTTCGTCACTGGGCTGCCCCGCACAGAGCGAGGGTACGACGCGTTTGCTACCTTCACGGACAAGTTGTCCAAGATGGTGCACGTAGTTCCCATGCTTTACGCTGACAGCTCAGCTGCACAGATCGCGCGCATGTATTTCGACCAAGTGTGGCGTTTGCACGGCGCTCCCATGAAGATCGTCAGTGATCGGGACTCCCGCTTCAGGGATGAGATGCATCTCGAGCTACATCGGTTGATGGGAGTCCAGGTTGCCTCTACCACGCCGTACCACCCACAAGGTGATGGGCAGGCAGAACACACAAACCACACGGTCGAACGCATGTTGCGCGCGTATGTCGACGCCAACCAGCACGATTGGGATTTGTGGTGTACCCCGGTCGAGTACGCCATTAATGACTCTCGTTCCGCCGTCACGGGCTTCACCCCTTTTGAACTGACGTATGGTCACGCTCCGGCCTCTCAGCTGGACTTCTTCGTGGAGGCAGCACTTGCATCACGGAGAGGCCGAGCTAAGGGGGGGAGGGGCGCAGCAGTAAAAAGGGGTACAGCCCACGAGACAGCCCGCCAATTTGTTCGCCAGTTGCAGCTCGCTAGGAAGAAGCTGCTCTTAGCTCAGCAGCAACAGATCGCCCGGTACGACGCGCGTCACAAGTCCAGGAGTTACGCAGTAGGCGATGAGGTTTGGGTGGATGCCACGCACCTCACCCAGCCGGGCGACCGCGGGTTGCACAAGAAATTGCTTAAGAAGCGCCTCGGGCCCCTTCGGGTGCTGGAAGTCTTTCACAGCGACAGGCAGATGGCCCTTCCCGCGCGCGATAGAGGCGCACCGTCGGCCTATAGGTTGCAGACGCCTAAGCAGTGGAAAGTGCACGATGTGTTTACCGTGGACCGGCTTTCGCCGGTAGAGTCGAGCAGCCGCTTTGTTGAGAGAGCTAAGGAGATTCCCCCTCCTCCGTTGGACGTCTGCGGGCGCAAGGAAACCCACGTCGAGAGGGTGGAGCGTTCGCGCACGCGCCAGCGCCAGGGCAGGAGGTGGACAGAGTACCTGGTCAAGTGGACAGGAATGCCCCGCAGTGAGAACGAGTGGAAGACCCGAGAGGATCTGGAGTGGGACGGAGCCGGCAAGCCCGGTGTTCCCAACCGAGCGTTGTTGGAGTTTGAGAGGATCGAGGCTAAGAGAGTGGAGCGAGAGAAGCTTAGGGTCCGTAAGAGACGCGACGAGTCCGCAGGAGCGGTATGGACCACGCTATCGGAGGAGCTCAAGGTAGACGGAGCAATGCCATGGGTGCCAGAGGAGAGGTTTGATGAGGAAGTAGGAAATTTCGCGAGAGTATCTGCTCAGAGCACCCTGCCGCCAGTCAACGGAGCCGCAGCACTTGAGAAGGAGCCAGTCGGCCAGTCTAAGATTCTTGTATTGTTTTGTGGGACCGGGTCAGTCGAGAGGCAGTTCACTAAGCAATTTCCCAACAGCGAAGTAGTTGATGTAGACATTCAGCCCAAGTGGGGCCCCACACATTGCGAGGATATCATGCGATGGGACTATCGACAGTTCAGACCAGGACACTTCGACGTAGTCTGGGCTAGCCCACCTTGCACAGAGTACAGCCAAGCGAATACGGTAGGCATCCGAGATTTGCGTGCTGCGGACAGGCGAGTTCGTAGGACATTGGAGATCATCCGGTACTTGAGGCCCGAAGCATACTTCATTGAGAACCCGAAAGGAAGAGAGCCCCACGGGTTGCACACGCGTCGCTGCATGAGCAATCTACCAGCTCCGCACCTCGTCACGTACTGCAAATACGGGACCGCATACAGGAAGCCCACGCACATCTGGACCAACGTTCCGTTGCGCACACCCTTGCGAGTGTGCGATTCCGATACGCCTTGCGAGTTCTTCCGGCAGCACGGTAGGCACGAGAAAGTAGCGCAAGGAGGGCGCGCGGTGAGAGCCGGAGGTGTGTTTGCGAAGGGCATGGGAGCGCGAGAGAATTTGTATGGGATTCCGTCAGCACTGTTAAAACAACTTTTCCACAACCTGACCCTACATGAAGAGGTGCATGCGTTCCTGTCTGAACTGCTTGTCAGGGAGGATCTGAGCGAGATGAGCGTTTTAGTCCAGTCAGCTGTTGTTAAGAGTGACCCGCCCGAGTTTGAGCCGGAACCGATAGCGTTAGCGGGAGTGCGAGCGGAGGTGACGATCATACCTGAGGGCGGATGGGAATCTGACGCGAGTGGTCTTAGCGATTGAGAGCGTTGGGAAGTCGGGAAGAGCGGTGGCTCCAGCCTTGGCGAGACCAGGCGGCAGGTGAGAACCTGGGTAATCCATCCGAGAGAGCAGTGGCTCTAGCCTCGGCACAGCCAGGCAACAGGTGGAAATCTGTATAATCCATTTGAGCGGTGGCTCTAAGCCTTGGTATGACCAAGCGGCAGGTGAGAACCTGGGTAATCTATCCAAGCGAGCAGTGGCTCTAGCCTCGGCGCGACCAGGCAACAGGTCGAAATCTGTATAATCCATTTCACGAGAGCATTGGCTCCGGACCTGGCACGACCGGGCAGCAGTTGGAGATCTGGGTAAAAGCTCTAGCACTCCGAGGAGGCGGTGAAGGTTTAAAACCTTTCCTCCGGGCCGGCATCCCGATAACTGTCAGGTAATTGGCAAACCTATTGTCATCCCCTGTAAGTGTACCGTGTTGGGAGGTTTAAAACCTTGAGCGTGGTAATGGATGTGAAACCTTGAGCCTTGTGGGAGCCTGGTAGTGCAGATGGCAGACCGGTGAGAGGCCGACCCTTGTGCTTAAGAGGTCGATCTCCTTATTGCGGTGTGTCTTGGGAAGTGTAATGTCATCCCAGACAACAGGCGGCTGAGACCTGTATAATCATTCAGAGCAACAGTAGAAGATCTGTATAAAAACTTTACTGGTCCGACGTGGTCAGCGTGGACGTGACCTTCCCTAAGGGGGGGGGAGTTGTGCTAGGAGAGTTGTGCTAGGAGGCAAGCACAAGAGCAAGAAAAACGGCTAAGTATAAAACGCAGGAGTACTCAGTACGGAGTACAGTAGGACCGATCAGAATGATGTTGATGTGAGGGGCCTAGACTGTTGTACGGAGTACTCAGTACAGTTGAGTTATGGAAAGAGTTCCTGAATGTATAAGAACTCTAAGAGTAACCCGTTTCGGAGAGATGAACTGAACTGAGAATTGTAACATAAAAAGTAAGAGCCGTATCCGCTGTATATTGTGTATTGAAAGCATACACTTGAAAGCAAAAGCATAGCTATTAAGATTTACGAAACCGAAGTCTTGTAGTTGACCAACCGTAAGCATACCTCGTGCGGTCGTTTAATAAGTGTAGAATAGTATAAGTCCGAAACCGTAAAGAAGAGAAGAAGCCAAGGTGTAGACTCCTACATATCCAAGTTCAACCAACTCACTCACACTAACGGGTGTTCCTTTGACGCTCATCACGAAAGCATATGCTCATACGACTCTTCCAGCAAATCCGTTGAGATTATTTTTACGGGCGATGTATTTACATTTGTTAATAACACCGCCGATACGATTACAGCTTCGACTATTGTTATGTTCGATGATGATGGAATAAACAATGTGAATGGAGTACAGCCGTTTAATAACTCGTATTCTCAAAGTAATCAGAATTGTACACCCATCGGTGTATGTATTCAAGACAGTGCCGCAAGCCAATCGTGTTTCGTATTGATAGGACGTGGGTTCACTACTTGCAGAAATGCAAATGCTACGGACAACACCTACGTTAAAGGGCAACGTGTTAAATGCATAGTAAATGGTGAGATTATTAGCGCTCAGATTAATGCGGGACGAGATTCGATTATTGGTACAGCAATGGAATCAAAAGTTGCCGGAGCGGGTGAAGGCGTATTAATTTGGGTAAGACCAGATTTAAATTTTGTTTGAATTCTATTATAGTAGCGGGTAACTAGTAATGCCTACTTTTGAGAAATATTTTTCAAATGATAGAAAATAGTGTGCAAAATACTTTTCTTACTTTCAACACTTTTCTAAAAACAACCCATTACCACGTACCCAATACCTTTTATGTATTATATACTATATATATACTGTAGCCTAGATGCGTATCGTTCTTTCCTTGCATCCGACGAAACCGGGGGCTCCTCAGCTCCCACATACATTCGTGACCGTCGTAAATAAATATATATACTATTTTCAACGCCCACGATCGACCCGGTGATGTTCATGTTGGAATGACGATGACGTTGGCGAATGTGGCGACTAATACCGAGCAGTGCAGTAACGCCAGCGCCACCGAGACTCACGACGCAGTCGAGTGACAACAATCACTCCCCGGACTTTTTCACGTCCAGTTTTTGAGGCTCTGCGAACGTGAAATCAACGCACGACACACCATTTGGTACCCCAAGTGTGTTACGTGCGTCCGATATATATGACAGATCCCGACGATAGACCGGTGACGTGGATATAATCGAAAATTAAAATGATCGAACGAGACCTCACGGACTGAGTCAAATCGAACGCTTTGCTACGGATTAGAAATCTACCGATAATTCAAGCGCAAGCGAAGGAGAAGTCTAAAAGACCCTCCTGGACAAACGCGCGTGTGCTTGCTTCACTTGCGAAGGCGAAAGGTTCATCGAGCAACAGCTGTTACCGTTCGTGCATAGATATACAGCAGATATGTGTTTGTGAGCACATTTTTCAAATTCGAAATTTCTCTCATGGTAAGCCAAGCTCAACGTGAAAGAGGCAACAAAATTTTATCCCAAATTGCACCGATCAAACCATTGTTAAAGCGTCGGCGACGAAGTTTGAAGGACTTGTATAACGAAGGTGTGCGTTTAGACAGGTTGCATCCTGAGTTGCGTGGTGCGTACGCTTTGCTTGCGATCCGGCTGATAGAGTTGAGAAATATCGAAGGGGCTAGCATCAAGATACCTCCGACACCAAACCTCCCAGGCGACTCCGTCCTCACTTCGGATGCCAGTCAGGAAGAAACTTAAGCCCCTGCCTGGACAACAAGCCAGTGCCGACATCGGTACTGTTACAACTCGGATACCGAATTCGATTGTAGGCTCATAGCACGGTATTAGATGGAACCGAAAGCAGCGATCCAACCGAGCGCTCGGGATTAAGTGGAACCGAAAGCAGCGATCCAACCGAGCGCTCGGGATTAAATGGAACCGAAAACAGCGATCCAACCGAGCGCTCGGGATTAACCGGAACCGAAAGCAAGCGATCCAGCCGAGCGCTCGGGATTAACTGGAACCGAAAGCAGCGATCCGACCGAGCGCTCGGGATTAACCCCTTAGTTGCCGGAGGAATTTCGGGGTTTTGAAAATTTTGGTTTATTTGCAATAACTTTGGCATAAGGGTCCTACCTCAACTTTTGAAAATAGTGTCGGAAAGGTCTTCTCAAGGCGAATCTCATGCAAACGTTAGAAATACATGACACTTGATACCGATGACGTGATTGTCAACTGAAAAATGTTGATGGATGTGCACATCGTTAACAATGTAAGCCCTAATATTGACCCTATACCTCCAGGTATAATCTTACCAAGTGCTCAACATGCGGTTAGGGCTACTTATATTATTAGGGGTTTGTAACACTATGACACATGTGCCCTAAATGTGACTCATTATGGTTAAGCTAAAATAGAGAGCGTCTGGGGAAATATTTAGAGCATCGTCGCAACATGGTTGCTCCCAAGTGCATGGCTGCACGCGGCTCGATAAGAGCTTTTCAAAACTGTCTTCAAAAGTGAGTTTGAGTTATTTGTCGCCGAGAAAATCAGTTTTTAGGGCTTGTTGAGAATTCTCAACGTGTGGCAGCTAAGCCGAACCGAAAGCAGCGATCCGACCGAGCGCCCGGGATTAAATTGCGTGAACCAGAAAACAACGGGTCAAATTGCGTGAACCAGAAAACAACGGGTCAAATTGTGTCGTTCAATTTTGAATTTATCGATCGATAACAATAGGTGTTAATAGGTATCGATCAATATCGATAGGTCCGGGGGGCTATCGATCAATATCGATATGTAGTAAATTGTATCGATAAATATTCAATATTTCGATATGTACAAATTTCCTATCGATAAATAACAATATTTCGATTAATCGATACTATCGAAAATATTGAATATCGATACTACTCCTTGGTTGAATGTGCTTAAAATCATCGGCGCAAGATCATGCGCGGTGTTAAATGGAATCGAATTTGATGGCACCCGTCCGGGAACGGTCTTAAATGGTACCAAAACCGACGTCTCGTTTTCATAAACGGTGTTGAATGTGCTTAAAATCATCGGCGCAAGATCATGCGCGGTGTTAAATGGAATCGAAATTGATGGCACCCGACCGGGAACGGTCTTAAATGGTACCAAAACCGACGTCTCGTTTTCATAAACGGTGTTGAATGTGCTTAAAATCATCGGCGCAAGATCATGCGCGGTGTTAAATGGAATCGAAATTGATGGCACCCGACCGGGAACGGTCTTAAATGGTACCAAAACCGACGTAACAAATTTTAAAGCGGAGGCAACGGCTCCGATTTTGTATCAATGTCGGCACTGCAACAAGCCATCTCTGCATTTTTTAAGGAAGACAAACGCGTGTGTGCTTGCTTCACTTGCTTGAATCGCGAGTTTAGCCCACTTCCCGAGCAAAGCCGACGGTTTCTTTTACCTACTGGCTCGCCTTCATTCTTTTCCACTCCGCAGCTTCCGAAGGTATTTCCACTCTTGCACTTTTTATGTTGTAGGTCCCTTTTCCCTAACCCACACACAATGCAGTACTAGTTTCATCGAGACACTTCTTGCATAACCCCTCCTTTTCGGTGCTTTTGTTGCGCAGGCTCCTTCTAATAATATCAAAACACATACCGCTGCCCCTCCACGTCGCTCAAAACGTTTAAGCACGTCTACACCTTCACCAACTTCAGGTTTGGTACAGTGATCGCCAACCAAAATGGTCAATCACAAATACAAGGGTGACCAATGGGGTGTCCTTGACGACAAAACGTATGAAGCCCTCCGCTCCTTTTGTGAAGAGCAGCGCCAAGCACCCACGCCTCGAAGATATAACTTCCGCATATTCTCCGTATCTACACTATTCTTCCGCAAGTTCCCCCTTTCATATCAATTCCGAAGGCCTTACGCACGCTCTTCTATTTCACTCATCGCAGGCTCGTTCCACAATGGGTATCCCTGTGGGGTGGCGGGCGACTTCGTTCGTGTGACATCACGGTCTTGGAACCAAACCACGCTCAACAACAAATTGCCAGGGAGGCAGCGGCTAAGGACTGGGCTTTCATGTTCGACTTTTTGCACCAGGTGTGCACCTTTCTACCTATCACGTCAATTGTGACTTTCGGAATTTGTCCTGCCTCCGTCGGCATAATATTATCTAGACCGGGTACTCTCCACTGGTGGACACCGTAGCATTCAGCACATCATACCGTGCACTTGTGAAGGCCACGGACTCCGTGAAATGAAACCGTACACTTGAAAAGCAAATTTTGGAATTTGCCCTGCCTCCTCATATGGATACTGGGTACCCGCCTTCACTGCTGCGCACTGCAGCATTCAGCACTCCGTTATCTGCCTTGTGTATCCCCCACGCCCTTTGTGCGTTTGGATGTGCGCACACTTGATAAGTGAATTCTGGAATTTCCTTCCGCACATAGGCGCGTCCTTTGGCCAGACGTAATGCTGCCACCGAGGACGACGCTTCTCCCGACTGGATACTCTTGGTGCCCCCCCCCACGAGCACGAGTGGGTTATCATGTCCGGACATCTACTCCTGGGCTGTCGCCGGCGCGACAACTTGGCCTTAACACACTATTCGATGAAAACGATATTCTCATGTGAAAATGATATTGCCTTATTTACCTCATGATAGGATTAAAAAGCCGCATTTTAACAGTCAAGAACATGCAAGTGCAGGTTGTGCATTAGATTTAATGGTTTTTATGGTACAAAACTGAGGTCAAATGCACTTTTTCGAAATCTAGGAGGAGTGAAAACACAAAGAACTTTTGACTCAGAATCTATGAGCAATGATAATCTGTGTAGCTCACGAGAACAGTTTTTATGCTGTTAACGGCGGACATCTATTGCCATCGGGCAGCAGCCCTACTTGCACCACCGGCGGCTGCCCCGCTTGCAACTTCGGACCAGACCTCCCCCGCCCGGTTCGCTTTTGGCACACTGCAGTTGGCTCTAAGCACGTGTTGCCAAGCGAAGCATGTTTCTCACAACTGCAAGCTTATTGTGTAGGAAAGCTGTATAAATCAGGACAAAGTTGCACAAAAAACATGTTAGAGGTGCGATCATCAGTGAGCGGCTTTTGTGCTTACCGTTCCCAGCGCGTGCTTTTGTTGGAATTGGGGTTGTTGACTCTGGGACGTCAACCGCGACACCTATCGAACGACACGATCGAAAGTCAAATAGGAAATACTAATCTCCATAAAAACAACAGTCTTCTCAGCGACTTCCTCTCCTTACTTTAAGATGATCTGTGTATTCATTCTTCAGCAAACATACAGATGTGCGAGCATTAATGACTCGCTTTTGTGCATACCGTTCCCAGCACTTGTCTCTGTTACAGCTGGGGCTGCTGCCTCCGGGACGTCAACCGCGGCACCTATCCAAGTACCCGATCCAAAGTCAAATGGATAATACTGAACTTCATCGATCAACAACCTGCGGCTTGCAAGGGCTTCGTATGCTTACTAAGAGCGCACAACAATACACAAACAATACACAACAATACACACGCACAACAATACACAAACAAATAAGGAGAGAGAATGCGCACCTAACACAGATGGGGTCTTAGAATGAGGACTTACGACTCCTGCAGTATCCATGTGCACAACTGTGGAATGCACATACACGCAAGACAGAGTTAATCAAGTTTCGGAAACGAAAAACTTGATCCGCAAAAGCTTGGCACGCACAGGGACTCGGGCGGATACAGTATCGTGCGACAGAATGATCACACTAGTGTTGATGCTAGCGACTGAAAGCAAAAACTAATTTCGTCTACAACAGCACTTCGATCAGCAAAAAACAAGTGACAACGAAACGCGTTCACTTTATTAACAAGAAGCTCTTACCGGTAGGTACGGCTGCAGACTTTTTCTTGAGCTCACACTCAACAGCGTTAAGGAAGACCCGACGCGTCGCCATGCGCTTAAATATTTTCTTTAACGAATCGTTCGTCAGGTTCATGAGCATATTTTTGTTGGGTGCGCGCTGCTCTAATAGATCTATTGAACTAGCGCCATCAATCTTCTCTTGAAACAAGTCGTCGCCAAGCGCGGCTAAAGTCCAGATACGTATGCGGAAAACGCTAATGCCCACTTGTGACAGACCGAGCTCTTCCAGGTCCTCATCAGGGATGTGGCCTTTTAAAATGTCTGCTGTGAAGCCTTCTTCCGTGAAGGCAACGACATGCCGGTGTAAAAACCCACCGCCAAGCACGCTCTCGACTGTCAAGGGGAGCGACATTGTGTGGGATGAGCAAGCGATATTGAAAGAGATGAAAGAATATCCCACAGCTAGTGGGAAAGACACTTTATAGAAACACTCTGGAATATGGTCAAGTACACTCCCGCGTGCCATCCCATGTGCCAATTGTGAACGAGAACCGACGTGTCGACATGACATGGCATGCACCCTCCGGACATCTTGGCGTGTCACCCTCCGGACACGCTGGATTCGCAGACCCCCCCCCAGCGGACAGCAGCATCTCTTGCCCCCACCCACCCAGCGGACAGAAGCATCTCTCGACCCCACCCCCGCGACAAAAACGAAAATCCTAACCCCCTTGCGACAATTAATGGAACAGTTCCCTAATGAACGCTTTCCGCCTCGAAACGCACGCCTTGAGCCTGTACCGGGGCGGAAGGCGTTCATTAGCTAATGAACAGTTTCGTCTTGTCCCAGGCTGCCAGGAGAACGGCAGTGGAGCTTGCTGCCCAACGCGCCCTTCAAGGACCTGGTGGCTCCAGAGCGTTTACTGGAGCGGGCGCTAATGTGGATATGTCTCAAGTGGCCACCCCATCTGAGGCAAGGAAGGCAGCCGAGGAGGCTGCACATGGGTGGCACGCTAAGCTGAAAGTGGAGCATGCAGCAAAGTTAGAATATGAGGAGAAAGCTGAGCTGTGCAAGAAAATCGAGATGGAGCACCGGTGGCCGAATCCGATGTCGAAAGACGAGGCGGCGGAGCAAGGGAGTGTGTTTCGTCTCCCCATTGAATGCCTGTACCACGCGAAGGGGTACGAGGCCTGCCGGGATCAAGAGAGGGGCTGGGTGAACGAGATCAAGTCCGGCAGGAAGGAGAACCCGTGGGCCCCTTTCAATGCGGGTCTCGTTGCGATCGACGATGTCAAAACCCGTGCCGAATTCTCCCTGAAAAAAGCTCTGAAGGGAGAATACAGAGGCAAGGTTTTTGGGCACCAGCACTGTTATCAAGCCACCGACGAGTGTCACGAGGAAATCCCGTTGGAGGTAGCTTTCCAGTCCTTCGAGAGCAAGATCTACATCGGTCTCACGCCTGACATGATTCGGTTCTTAGGCGAGATGCAGAACCAGATCGATCAGAAGCAGAAAGGCAAAGACAACACTCAGTTCATGCAAGGGCTCCGTTCGACCCTTTTCGAAAAGCATGGGGTCGTGTACACCGTTTACCGAGAAGCGTTGATCTCCGAGTTCGTCGCCAGCGTCCCCGAGGACACCGAAGGGGGTATCCCTTATCAACCTGGGCGGTACCAGGCCGGAGGGCTGGTGGAAAAAAATGGCGAGATACGAATCAGAGCATGGATTTGCAATCCCGGATCCCGTGAAATATCCCAAGGGATTCCAGTACATCGAGAAGCGGGAGACGTTTGAGCACGAGGGAAACCCTGAGGCAGACCCTGAGGTAGAGCTGACGGTGACGGTGCTGGACGATGACATCAACGCTCACCTCGATCGGGTCACAGATTGGTACCCCGTAATGTCTCACTTGAACCAGTCGATGGAGACGCATGTGAAGCAAGTAGCGATGTCCAAGCATTCTGTGTTCGGCAGCACGCAAATCAAACACTACTTCATGCACTGGACCGTTGCCAATTTCCGGCCGCAGACGTGGGACCTCTGCGTTAGCATCATGGAGGCTTACAGAAGGTTTGACCTGAAGGGCATGAAAAACCCGTTGGCTTCGAAGACCAAAAAGCGCAAGGCCTCATCTTCGCCCGCTAGCGGACCCTCCAAGAAAGCTGGCAAAAAGGCCACCTCCAACCGACAGGTAAATTATTTTTTGCTTCTGCTTCAAACAGTGTTCTCCCTCCCAAAGCATCCTTTTCTATATTTTAACCCTTAAACCGTTTCCTGGGTCATATATGACCCAAGGGCGGGTACCTAAAATTGATTTGTGAAGTCGTCTAAAATCCAAAAATACTTTTGAAAACAGTTTTGAAAAGGTCTCCCTTATGCGCATCAAACTGCGTGCCCGATGTCTCTGTCGCATGCTTCCAAGATCAAACGATGAAGAGTGTGAAAATCGTTTGACGCAACACACGGTTATAGTTTGCGCGTATAAATACGCATGTTCAACCCTATTTAGGTCACGTTACATCTTCAACACATGGCTAGGCGTTATGCGAAACATGCTAGGGTCATGATTAGGGTTTACACGGGGCAGTGGATACGCATTCAGCGCCGCAATGCGTGAGATGTACATTCATTGGTGACATCGCATTTTCACTCGATGCTCAATTTTGAACAATGCAGTACGATGCGCCTTTGAAATACGTTTCAAGTGGTATGCTCAAAACGCAAATCGGCCATCGTATGCGGCGACTATATGGAAAACACTGACCTCAACCAAAACCAAAAATAGTTATGACGGTTTAGGGGTTAAGACATGCTAAAAATGTTTTTTTTTACTTACAGATGGAAGCAGGGAACATATCAACCCCATATGGCCGGTCTGTGGCCGTACGATGAGGGTTGTGGCCGAGGTTTGGCCGAGTGTGCTTTTGCTTGTTGGCCGAGACGAATTATGTAAATTTTTGAAAATTCCCCCGAAATTTTGCGATTTTTGTGATATCGCCGTACTTAAGATTAGAATTTTGCGCATGCGGCGGGCAATTTTAGATTTTGGCCGGGATGGCCGAAACCTGGCCGATGGAAATTTTGGGTCTTGGCCGTACGACATAAAAGTTTGATATGATCCCTGGATGGAAGACGAGGTGCAACGAGGAGGCGGGGACCACGGAGCGGGCTCGTCTAGAGGGGCAGGCATTTTGGTGGAAGAAGCTCAGTTTCTCCACAATGCCAAATCCATGGGTATGACGTTCTGGATTAACTTGGGCGGCTTGGCGGGGGATGCGGAGTTCGACAAGGTGGACACGTATCTGCGCCTGATTATTGACAAGGAGATCTCAATAAAAGAGGGGGGCAATATGATAAGCCAGTTCAAGAAGGAACGCATGGTGCAGAAGCACTTGGTGTCCGCGGCGGGATTGCAAACCTGGGACGAATTCAAGGACGAGTTCACCCCCTACTGGAGCTCCCAAGAGAAAATCGAGTCGTTGATCGGCTGCTTACCTTCAACTCAGGGGGGAGCGCGCCGGGGGGGGTCTGGGGAAGTTCCGCTAGCGATCTTCAATTACGTCGAGAACGCGCGGGCAAATCTCAAAGAAGCGCAGGCGCCAAGCGCGGCTCACATCCTAGGCTTGCAACAGATCGAGGTGAATCAAAGTCGACATCAAACTCTATCGGGAGGCGCGGACTGACGGGCCGCAGCCTAAGGTTGCAGGAGAGGCAGGCCTGGAGGACGACGAGCCCACACATCAGACGGACGTGCCGATGCTCCCTCGTTGGAAGATCGTCAAGGGCAGCATGAACGATTTGAAGGACATCCCGAGACTGCCCTTCACGGGGACGGTCATCGACTGCAATTACGCCCTTGACAAGGAGAAGACTCCCGACGCGATGACCAAGGAGGAGGTGCAACCGATCCTGGATTCTTTCAACGCCAAGACCACCGCCCCGGCATGGACAGTCGCTATCTTTTGCGGTTTCGTCCAAGAAAACGATTTCCTGGAGGTGATTGACAATTACTGCTCCGGCCGCGCGGAGCGGTTCTTCTGGCACAAGCAGAACGTGCACATGAACCCCAACAAGTCCGTACGCTACAATGACGTTGAATGTGGCGTCCTGGGGTACCATGTAAAGAGCGATGCCCAGGGGGAGTCTTCTAAAAAGCCGGAGTGGATGTTCAACTTTGATTTTGGGGACGGTGAACGTCTGAGCCGCGCGTCACTTTTGCGCGGCTTCCCGGTTGTGCACCAGATGTACAAACGCGACGGCAAAGTCGCGAATAACCATCAGAAACCCCTAGCACTGTTGATGGAGCTGATCCAGTGCCACATGCTCGGTGACAATCCGGTCAAGGTGGATGAGAACGGCCATCCACTCAACTGGATTCTCGACGCTTGCTGCGGCGTCGGCTCGACGTCCATGGCCGCCATGAGGTGTGGTATGAACGCGATCGGCTTCGACCACGACCAGTACATGGTCAGCTCTGCGCAGCAACGGCTGATCAATTTCCACGCCGAGCCCGATCAGGATGCCGAGACGAAGCCAAAACAGAAGAGTGAACCGACGACGAAGGGGAAGGAAGCAGCCACTGTTGAGTCGGATGAGGACGAAGCACAAGTAGAAGAGGCCGAACAGAGTGATGAATAAAATAGTAGGATTTGTCGACCGCCCTGACTGATAGTATCAGTCATGCCTCGACGGTATAGGGTGAAAAGTACTCTGCTCGTAAACATTTGAATAAAGAATGATACATGTATGCATATTTCGGTGTTTTCATTGTACGCATACTGCACTTTTCTGCATTGCCTTTATGTATCCCTATTTCGCGCATAAATATCACTAAACCCTGATTTTTATGAAATATATATAAATCCAAAAATGACATATGATAATGTCATTTTCATCGAATAGTGTGTTCCTTCACCTTCCGTGCACACCACTTGGGGAACATCCCACCCAAAGCTATTCTACCTGTCATCCGCTTGTGCCTTCATTGCGCCTTGCGCAACCTCCCACCAGCACCAAAAGTCATTAAGGCCATCCAGACTACCGACACCTACCGTGAGTACTCCATCGATTGTACTCCTTTCAATGAAGGCAACCTAGCTGCGGTCCATGGCATTTGGCGTGAAAGCGGCCTGCAAAATGGTTGGCTGGCTGACACAGAGAAGGTATGTCTCCACTCCATTTGGGTTTTGCCTACCCACCCTTCACTGTATTACATACATTAGCGCTTCTGTCTGTAGCGCTTTCAACCCAATAACCATACACTTTCCTGACACTTCTCTTTATGAACCTCGTGCCTGTTCTTTCAGGCCTATGTTGTCGCTCAGTGCCTCCTGACTGCTTGGAGCGGCAAAGACCCACCCACTCACATAAGATGTGATAACGGACGCGCTTTCACCGCCGAACTCATCCAGGCGTGCTTTCTTCCACAGGAAAACCACAACCTCACCCCACCCAACCGTCATTCCGATCGACACCCTTCCATCCATTCCCATTCCACTCCCATCATAACAAGCCAGCGCTCTCGCCCTCACCCACACACCGACAGTCCATCCAGCCAGCCAACGCTCCATGGGCTCACACCGGCAGTGCTACCAGTCAGCACTCCCTGGGCACACCCCGGCACTTCAGCCAGTCAATGCTCCTTAGGCCCACACACCGGCAGTCCATCCACCTACCCGGTGCTCTATGGGCCCACACCGGCAGTCCACCTAGCTAGCGCTCCCCGGCCCACACCACCGACGCCTTATAAGCATATCTCTCATAGGCGCCCTGCCCATCAACCTGCTCCCAAGGTTGGAGGTCACAACTGGCTCATCAAACTCCAGACGTGTGATCCCATCGCTGCATGCGCCGCTCACGGATGGGATCTGGGTGCTATTATAGCATACCAAAATTCGTATCAGGCAGACATGGCGGCAGCTCGCATCCTATAGCCACATACTTCCAATGTTTCCCTAATCTCCATTTCATGTTCACATCACAGATATTATGCGCTCATCTCCGCGTGGATATTGTTCTCATCGAGCCCGGAAAACCAAATCAGAATGGTATCATCGAGTGCGCCCACAAAGCCTTCCTCGGTATCATGCGCTCCTTGCTCAGCCAAGATCCAAATCTTTCTCATGCTGATGCCATCCAAATGGCCACTATCCAAATTGCTAGTCCTCCCACAAGGATCACTTCGCAATGGCTATATTGGTCGCTAGCTTGCCCGTTAAAGCATATTCAAGCATTTTTTCATGATACTGTATTGATTTGTCAATTGAATATCATTTTGCACGGGTTCGTCCCTAGAGTGACTTTAGGGTCATGTTTAGCGGGTGTGATTTGGGGATGTGATTTCACAAAAATCACAAACTACACCTTGGTCCTCCCACAAGGACCAGGCTATTACTCAAGCTAACTGCCTCCTCGAAGGTCCTTTGAAAATTTGAGCACCCATGTTGTCAAGATCTCGAGCTGCTCTTTCTGCAGTGTCTTGTCAAAACTTTCATCCGAGGTCATCTTGACCCTCAAAATATCGGTTGAAGAAGCACCGGGTGTCAAAACTGAAAAATGCCTTAAATCTCCCAAAATGAAATTGCCTTTCTTCCACTTCAACGATGCATGCACGCCAAAGTATTGCACATTATGACCATGTAGATGACTCAAAAATTCAAGTATTGTGTCTATAATTATGCCGACCGTAGCGAGAGGTTGGTGTGGAAGTGCCATGCACGCACTCAATCTAGCATCCACGACATCACATCGGAGCCAAATTAATCCTTAGATTTTCTGATATTTGACAAAAAATGATAGGACATGTCGAGTTGAGTGCAAATATATGTCCAGTGTGAGGTTATCAACGTGTGTTCTATTGTAAACATGATTGTACACAATGCTACGGTGTTGCTGAATCCTTGGACGCATGCTCAGCCTACATATACTATCAGCAAAAAAATATTGAAGATAAGGTGTTGTTTTGAGTGATTTTCAACATTAGAAAAATTCCGACTTGAAAAATCCGAGAGATGCATATACAAATGCAATCGGTGTAGATATATGAGGTGGATCCAGGCCAAACCAGGCATCATCTAACTAAGTATAGACCCTGTATAGACCACCTTTCATTGGACGCACCTCCAATTTTGGTTGGCATGCCCAATTAAAATATTTGAAAATAGGTCCTTGTGGGAGGACCACATTCAAATCTGGTCCTCCCACAAGGACTGCGGGATAGTAGCCACAAATGGCCCTCGACATCAAGAATAAGCAGCTCTACCGGCCCACCGGCATCACTCCGTTCGAGTACGAGTATTGCCGCGCCCCTGCCACTTTTCTGGCCACGCCATTGACCGAAGCGCTCCCGCCGACGGCTGATCCAAATGCCGCCCCTGCTCGTCCACTCTTGATCGCCGACCAGCTTACCCTTCGTCATGCCATTCGAAAGGAAGCCGATGAACACCGTGAACACTACCAAAAGGAATACAACCACTCTCTCCTTTCCGGCCGCAAGGTTTGCCTACCCAATCCGATCCCCAGCCTTTATGCCTCTTTTATTTACCATCAACATGGATTGGCGCCTCCTTGGCGCCCTCTTTGGCGCCCTCCTTGGCGCCCTCCTTGGCGCCCTCCTTGGGTTCTGCAAGCCTTGCTATTCCAAGTCTAGGGCTTCCATTGCAAAGCAAAGGAAGGCTCATGGTACCTCGGAAAATGGCGCCCGAGGGCGAGGAAGACCCCGCAAGACATAACCATAGTAACATGTAGGATGTCACACTTGGGTATGGGTATCACCTGCCTGCCTGTCTTCTAGACTACTATCATTATTTATTACTTGTATTATTTTTAAATATGCATCTGCACTAAACATGCATCCAGGCTAAAATTGCATCCAGGCTGAAAATGCTTTCAGGCTACAGCATATATATATACATATATTCAATATAATTCAACAATTGTATATTAATCATCCAATTCATCATTATCGGAGTGTCTTTGAGGTTTCCGCATTCCAACACGTACTCGTTTAGTCCTACCATTGATTTTTCGTTGAGCGGGATATATATATGATGTTTTGTTAAAAGCTTACCAAATTCGGTTGCGGTCAATAAATTTCCATCTTTTATAAACCAATCGTGTACGTTTTCAATAACCACATACCAATCACCAACTTTTTCCCAATCAAATCTATATACCCCTTCTTTTTTCATCACACCGTTGAAGTCTTTTAAAATGTCTTTACTTTTGTAAATCTCATAATTAGCCTCAATCCATTCGAATCCACCTCTATTAGCACCCGTCCTCTCAGCTACTTCCTATTTGACAAATTCAGGGTTTGGAGTTCGATTATTGATAATACTTTTTCGATAATAGTCGCACAATATACTAATAAATGCATCCGCTACATCCACTTGATTTACAAAGTTATCAATGCTATCATCCCTCACAAAGTAAGCATCGGTTGGTTCCATAATGCTATCGCTAGATATTCTATCACATTGAACATAATTTGCTCTATCCGTGTATGCTCTATCGACTCCTTCTACCTCGGGTGTACCGTTACAGACAAAGCATATACTTCGTCTTCGAAGTATATGCTATATGAAGTATGCTTGTATTTTGACATTTGTGCCATTTTGATACAACTCTCGCATCGGTAATGTTTCGTTCCCGCCACTGCAAAACTTCTTCAAGATGGTTGCGGACAACTTTTCAATTCTCATTTTGTGTTCGCCAAAATTATTTTTTGTCGCTTCAACACCGATGTCACATTCATTACTTATTGCAAAACGTCGATGCCACAACTCAACCGCCCAAGTCCATTTTCGTTCATTTTCCATATCGGATTTGTACTTTTTGGCTTTCAAAATTTCTCCATCAAATTCGAATTGAAATTCTTCAAATGCACGTTTTAACAATGAAGTCAATTTCCCTTTTCAAATCAAACAATCTCCTAATCACCTCAGATTTCAATTCGGAGTAATCTTCCGAAACATTATAATCCCGATGTATTTTGTTGATAAATGCTGGAAATGTCACAGTGACTAGTCATACAGTCACGTGTCATATCCGGTTGATCATCCTCGGTGGTCAGCTAGTGTCACAGACTCAGGGTATTTATTTGTATATCACAGTTTAGCTGGATCCGTTGACAACAAACAACATATCGAAATGTTCGTCTAGGTAAGGTCTATTCATGTGCCAAGTTTCATACCGAAAGGATGCGTATTTCAGATTTTTGAGGAAAGGGCATTGTCTCCGTAAAAAGCGCGTCACCTCATGGATAGAGTGGCAGTTTTTGATATTGTGCGCCTATGACAACAAACAACATATCGAAATGGTCGTCTAGGTAAGGACTATTCATGTGCCAAGTTTCATACCGAAAGGATGCGTATTTCAGATTTTGATGAAAGGGCATTGTCTCCGTAAAAAGCGCGTCACCTCACAAACAGTGTTGCAGTTTTTGATATTGTGCGCCTATGACAACAAACAACATATCATTCTATTCGTCTAGGTAAGGTCTATTCATGTGCCAAGTTTCATACGGAAACGATGCGTATTTCAGATTTTGAGGAAAGGGCATTGTCTCCGTAAAAAGCGCGTCACCTCATGGATAGAGTGGCATTTTTGATATTGTGCGCCTATGACAACAAACAACATATCGAAATGTTCGTCTAGGTAAGGACTATTCATGTGCCAAGTTTCATACCGAAAGGATGCGTATTTCAGATTTTGATGAAAGGGCATTGTCTTCGTAAAAAGCGCGTCGCCTCACAAACAAGGTTGCGCTTTTTGATACCGTGCGCCTATGACAACAAACAACATATCATTATATTCGTCTAGGTAAGGTCTATTCATGTGCCAAGTTTCATACCGAAAGGATGCGTATTTCAGATTTTTGAGGAAAGGGCATTGTCTCCGTAAAAAGCGCGTCACCTCATGGATAGAGTGGCAGTTTTTGATATTGTGCGCATATGACAACAAACAACATATCTAAATGTTCGTCTAGGTAAGGTCTATTCATGTGCCAAGTTCCATACGGAAACGATGCGTATTTCAGATTTCAATGAAAGGGCACGTCGTCTCTGTAAAAAGCGCGTCACCTCACAGATAGTGTTGCAGTTTTTGATATTGTGCGCCTATGACAACAAACAACATATCGAAATGTTCGTCTAGGTAAGGACTATTCATGTGTCAAGTTTCATACCGAAAGGATGCGTATTTCAGATTTTGATGAAAGGGCATTGTCTCCGTAAAAAGCGCGTCGCCTCACAGATAGTGTCGCAGTTTTTGATATTGCGCGCCTATGACAACAAACAACATATCAATCTATTCGTCTAGGTAAGGTCTTAAACAAGAAGTTAATAAGCTCACACGCTAAGGAGCGAGTGAGTCTTTACAAATCAAATGTGCATATTACAAACTAGTCAAAAGCACATTTCTATAATACTTGTGCAAGTTCCCCCCACCTATACCTATTACATATTCCTCGCTGAAGCACAAATTGCATCATCTAGCCGATCTTCACGTACAATTCCCCACATACAACTGCTAAGTTCAGTTTCCTCTCGTGTGGTAGGATGCAGAAAAACAGGAGAGCATCCTTTGGCTGAATAAGTAAAACAAACATTTGAGTGATCATTCTTGGAGCGGTGAAGGGGGAATCCCTTGCGCCTCTTTTCATATTCACGCATTTGTCGCTTCCGTTTTTCTTTGTTAGCTTCATAATTTTCCTTGGTTTTCAACGTGCGCTTTTCCTTGTTTTGAATGTATTTCAACCGCATTTTTTCTTGTCTGCGATATCTGTCGTCCACGTGATTCTGCGAAGTCTGTCGTCCACGTGATTAAGTGCTTTTTTCCCTTCCTTTGCTGAGCGCGAATCTCTTGCTCCTCAAAACATGCTTGCTTTCGAGACAACTCATTTCGGAACTGCATCTCCCGTAAACTTTTGGCATGCTCTTCCTGCTTGAGCGGCATGCGCATAGATTCTGCCGCTTCTTTCCTAAGCACCTCATGGTCCTCCTCACTCATAGAGGCATTCAAACGGCCTGGACACTCAAAGTCATCTGGCAAATCCTGATATTTACCGCCAGGTTTGAAGTCTTCTGGCAAGATTGGCACCGTTGCTCCTGCTTGTGCTCCTGCTACCTCCCATAGCATGTAATTAACTCCACGCATATAACCTATAAAGCGGTTCTCTTCAATTATCACGCAATAGGTGCGTGACTTGTTTTGTGTGTCAAAGACTTGGTTCGAGCATTATGGGTGAGAGTGAAACTCACGTTGAAACAACTGCCAATGCTATACCGTTTTCTTGCTAGAAAGTGCATGGCGCTATTTGGCGTACCTGCGGACACTTTCTTTCGAGCAGCTTCTAGTCGTGCATACATCGCGAACGCATACAATATACGCCTGCGGAATAGATAGTGCATGAACTTGAATATATAAAATCAACATACATGACATTTGCTGAAATAATGAGCTCACAATACGATCTCGTCACACAAACGATTTCGTCACACTGCAAGTGTTACCCGTCGCGCTCATGCGACACGCGAATTTTGAGAATCGGGTGTATACAACGAAAACACAACACAATCGTACCTTGCATATAGTTGCACTTTTCAGATCTTTCGCCGTTGAACAAGCCACAAGACGGTGTCGGTGTGTGAACAGCAGCAACAGCAAGCAGAACGTGTCGGTCCAATGATACAGTAGTGAACTCTGACCTTGAGTCTCATCGGTTTGAACTGTATCATCATCTCTTAATGAGATGTTCACGGTTTTAACCGAGATGATTTCTAACTTCTCGGTCGAAACTTCTCGGGCGAATGAGAGCGTCGGAATTCAAAATTCGGCCATTCAGTGGCCCGTATGATGACTGAAACCGAAATCACGAACGAGACCGTGGTCAGAAATTCGAGACTTCGAAGTCTCATCTTCTCGGTCGAAAAGTGAGACCGAGGTAATCATCTCGGTTAACGAAAGAATATTTGGTCCACGTCGGAAGTATCAGATACGCGATCAGATTCGTTACGTGAGACAGTTTTCAGAAGTGAGACTTCGAAGTCTCGTTTTCTCCCAGAAAACATGACGTGCATCGCGGAACGATATCTGGCGCGTGGAAAAATTCACGTAGATTTCGAACTCGAAAACTTCTTGCGAGAAGACAGACCTGTACCAGTCCTGTAACCAGACTTCGAAGTCAGAATCGAGACCGCGGTCGATATTCTGAGACCACGGTCGAAAAACGAGACTTCGAAGTTAAAAAGTGAGACCGAGGTCTCGCGACACCATGGAATATACCTGTCCGCGTGTCAGTCGGACATTCAGTGCAATCCGAATCTGAGTCGAGACCACGGTCGAAAACCGAGACCTCGAAGTCTCATTCTTCTCGGTTAAAATAATCTCGGTTAAAACCGTGAACATCTCATAAGTCTGTTGCTGTCGTGTAGTCTGTCAAACGGAAACCTTGTTGGAGAACATGTCATATCATCGACTGCAACTCATCAAGTCATCTGCATAGTCAGTCACGAACTCACGGTTGATCTGACTATGCACTATCGTGCGATCGGTCTCGAGCTCTCGTTGGGTAGCCCCTCATTTGTGTCGCACTGGTTATTTTATCTGTCGTGTCGCAAAAGATTCGTTTATATTAACGACGCTTCGCAGCTTTTTCAGAAATATGCTGTTTTTCATTTCGTTTCCCTTAAAGGAGCGAAACAGGTTTCCTGGAAAAAAGTGACATCAACAGGCCACACCGCAGGAGCTGTCCCTCAAAAATTATGCCGTTGGAAAATTTCCCAAAAATTTTCTGCCCATGTCAGCAGTCCTACCCCGGATTGTGTCGAGCGCTCGCGCTTTACCGGCCAATCATGATACGATAGCATCTCAGCAGTCCTACCCCGGATTGTTTCGACCGATCGTTCGTAACCGACAACGAGAGAAACGTTTAACAATTCAAAATTATACCACGAAGATATATATGTTGTTTTTCATCCATGTCAGCAGTCCTACCATGATTGTGTCGAGCGCTCGCGCTTTACCGGCCAATCATGATACGATAGCATCTCAGCAGTCCTCCCCCGGATTCTTTCGACCGATCGTTCGTAACCGACAACGAGAGACACGGGTAACAATTCCATATTTTACCCCGAAGATATGCGGAATTTCCAATTATTTACGCATCTCGTCATTCAAGATCATCTCACCACTCCTATCGGCGGCGCGGCCCGGACAAAAGTGGATATGGTATGATCCTGGTCGGCAACGTTTTCATTTTTCTCCAAGCTCTTATCTTGCGCCTACCTGCTCGCTGTCTCAGCGCGCGGCTTGTATTTTTGTTTGATTAATGATTTTGCGCGCTACTTTTCTTTAGCGATATTTCATATTGACCACGTGTTTTCGTGTGCATGCGTGGAACCCGGCGGGGGGGCGTTCCTGCGATGTTCTCACATTAGCCGCATCCCACCAGCAGCCCATCCTGCGATATATGGATGATTGGAGGCCGTCGGGCGTCTTTGCATCCCGCCTGACGGTTTGGGTTCAATTTCCAACAGGAATTCTTCCTTCCTGAGCAGCGCTCTGTTTTTTGCAGGTTTATGCTGTGCCTTTTCTGAAGGCGCCAGCAACGGCCATAGTGTATAATTCATGCTGTGCCTTTTCTGAAGCCGCCAGCAACGTTCCTGGCGGCATCTTTCCCTCTGGCCCTACTAAGCTGAAGGGGTGCTTGGAGACCGGCGGGATTCTCCGACGGGTTGGGTTCGATTCCCAACGTCTTTACTAACCAGCGTTTCGTTTTTTGCAGGTTTTGTTTTTTACGCCGAGCATCTTTTTATGCCGCTGCTGGCGGCATCCTGTGACTTCCAGGTTTCGCCGATTATTGATGTTCAGAATTTTAGATTTCCCACCCACTGTTCCGCTGCTGTTTTCAAAACGTCTATTTTGTACGTAGACGCCCACCCGAGGGTGAAATGCGGACAGCAGTTGGCTGTCGGTATTGGGTTCGATCCCCAACGTCCTGACTGATTCGCTGTTCGTGTGCTGCAGGAAACGTTTTGGTTCTGAAGATTTTGGAACGTGCGCTGTGCTCTAGTTTCCTAGTTTAGATTTTCATATCGCCCTCGGGTAGTTGAATCCTTGTATTAGAAACTAGCAGCCTAGTAGTAATAAGTAATTACGCTAACATTTTTTAAGAGAGTAATCGGTTTTTCTCTTTGTATCTTTATCCAGCTGAAATGCTTGCTTGCTTGCTACTCATGTATGCCTCGTGCTATATGAATGTCCCCAAGGGATCGTATAATACACCTGTGTTTTATGTAATATTCGCGGTACTACTCGTTCAGTAATTTTGTTTTTCAAGTCATAATCGCGGTACTATTCGTTTGTGTTCCCCCTAGCTTAATTTCATTTTCGGAAATTTTCTGTGAATTTTCACGACAGAAATGAGCGTGGCGCTCATGTCTGTCGCACGGTATAATTACAGTTTGTCGCACGGTGCGACAAATAAAATAACCGGTGCGACAAATTTGAAGTGCTTCCCTCGCGTTGTGCTCTCTCAGAGCTCGAATGATGTGTATGAATCCAAAATCGCTGACATGGCGCTCATATGTGCACTCTCAGAGCTCCCATCTTCATCGCCCATCTTCATCGCCCATCTTCATCGCCCATCTTCATCGCCCATACGACACATTAAACGCCGCATGGGCCCTCCGTCGGAGACGGGAGGGTATTAATACAAATTATAGATAGAGAAGTGTATGCTGGATCCATACTATATGAATTGAAGCCCGAGTGTATTGTAAATAAAAATTGAAACGTACCCAGCGTGCGGTAAGTAAGGTCACCCATGAATGACTGCGTTAATAATATAATTCAGAAGGGAGGGGAGGGGCTCAGCCCCGCCCACCCCTTCCTAAGATAGAGATGGTTAGACCAATACCGAGACGAATAAACGGGGTCACGGGTCACGTTAAGTATGTGTTTTTGGAACACGTAATGGGGGCGGGGGGAGGGAGGGAGGGAGGGGGGGGAGGGGGAGGGAGGGGGAGGGAGGGAGGGGAGGGGGAGGGGGAGGGAGGGGGGAGGAGGGAGGGGAGGGAGGGAGGGGAGGGGGAGGGAGGAGGGGAGACACAATCTCTATTTGTCGCTCTCTCACTCTTCACATGATTCACGGGAAGCCGATTTCCCCCCCACTGTATGGGGGCCTGCTTCTCCTTGTTTCACCCCTCGCCCCGAGTGCCTGTCATTTTGTCATCTGCCACCGCTCCGACCGTTCCGCACCGCACTCGATTAAACACCTAAGTATTTTATCTTATGCAGTTTTTAGACCTACCGGATCACCACCTGAGTTTCCTGTGTTTCAGCGATATATATCCCTTGTATATATATATCACTCCTTTCATCGGGTTATGGGCCAGACCACTTCTGTGGTGGTTCATTTGTCGTTTCTTTGACTCGCTTCGGCCTGACCGCCGATTCTAACTCCGTCAACTCCGTCATTTTTTTTTATCCGTCTTCGTGGGCTACTCCGTCAATCTCCGTCTTTGCCCACTTCCGTCCGTAGCTGCCTACCGTCTGTGATTGGTGGTCTACTACGGTACGATCCGTCATCGGCCTTCATCCGTCTTTTGTTTTTACCGTCACTTTGGCCGACAATTTTATCCGTCTTCGTGGGCTACTCGGTCAATCTCCGTCTTTGCCCACTTCCGTCCGTAGCTGCCTACCGTCTGTGAATGGTTGTCTACGATCCGTCATCGGCCTTCATCCGTCTTTTATTTTTTACCGTCGCTTTGGCCGACTACTCCATCCCCAACGTCCTTCGACACTCTGGCCAGCAGCGCCTCTGCTGCCGGAGAACCGCTTTACCGTACGGCGTTTTTGACGTCACCACCGTATTCCTCGTCAAAAACTGCCCCATTTTGACCTTTCGATCGTTCGATTCGCATAATTCTACGCGAAGATACCTTTTCGCTTGGGAACCCTATCTTGGGGTTCGCAGAATTCTGCAGACTGTTGCAGACATGCAGAGTTCTGCAGCTGTCATGTCCACAAAACGTCAGCGTGCACGTATGGCCGCTGTTCGTTCAGCGTTGCCCTCTCTCACACGACATCCTTTTACCGCTGGTTATGTTCTGGTGGTGCCTGGTGGTGCTTGCGCGCACCAGGCACCAATCACAACGACAACATCCTGGACGACAACGACGAGACCAATGACTTCCACGACTTCGTCTCGCCACTTCCCTCACCTTCGCCTTATACCGGAATATCCAAGTACACTAGATATCAGAAAGTCCCGTACTCGAGTGGATAAACTGTCTAAGATAAATAAACCCTAAGCTAGATATACCCGGAACGGTGCAACGGTCTCGGACGGTCTCGGAGTCTAGCCTACCTGTGACGCAGCGTGTGTCACAGTACGAACCTACAAATCAGTCAGCAGTCCAGTGTTGGTCCTAGGGATCTGTCATAGGGGCCTGACCGGGACTCCCAGTCAGGGCTGCCTATACAGATTTCAGCACACCACCCCAGCACTGTGGGTGGTGACTGGCTAGGAGAGTCAGAAAATGTAAAGCTGTAAGTGTTAGGGCAGGAGCCAGGGTGACAAGGCCTAACTGCTAATCTAACTGTGCAATTCTGATACACAAATTAGAACCCTCTAGCTAGCACAAGAGCAGAAACTCACAGGCAATTAAGGTCCTGCTAAACTACTGAAAGGCTCTGTGTCAGCAAGTCAAATTGAAGATTTCAAAGGTGTCAAAGTAAAACCATAAACCAGATTGAAGAAGTCTTTGAGGTCACAGGAGTTCTGCACACCACCATGTTGGTGTGCCTCCAGAGTGAGCAAGAAGTCAATCGACAGTACCAAAGTAGTCAGCGGTGGCCTCAAGGAAGTCCATCCCATAATAGGAAGTAAAGAAGCCAGCACCGTAGTAGTGCCCCACATCCAGAGGTCCGCTCTCATGTAAGGCCATGCCGTAGTAGTAGGCCACGCCAATCCCCAAATCTGCCTGAGACAAATCCTGAAAGGCTAGTAGGCTCAGAGTGTCAGGAGGCTCGGGCAGCCGAAGCGGTGGCACATCGTGAGCCAACAAGAAACCCTGAGCCGGGATCACAGAATCAACAAAATCATTCGTAGAGTAAAATGACGGAGTCTCCCAATCGAGATCACCACCAGGCGAAGGCCTCTCCGTAGCCGGTGCACATGCCGACACAGCAGAAGCTGTGGATGCCGAAACATCTCCACCTGCAAAAGAAATGCACAAGAGAGAAAGCATGGCGAGAGCGCCGCGATTGCCGGCGTGCCAAAGCCGAAAGGCGGCACACCGTACCCGATAGCACCGGCCGGAGCTCGCGGCTTCACCGCGAAAGTACCGTCGGCGAAATCCTCGTAGTCGTCCGTGTCATAGCCTGTCAGGTCAGACGGGTGGACGGCGGCGTGATTCACCGTCTGCACGAAGCCTCCGAACTCACCGCATGTCGCCTCCGTGGTGGTTACCCGCGCCGATTGAGTTGGCGCGGGCTCCACATCCTCCACCTGCGAAACAGGCATAGCAGGGGCCGGCACGGCGGACGCCGATGCCGCCGCACCACCTGCCGGAACCTGCCCCTCCGGTGTGATCCCCGCCGCAGCGGCAGGGCCACACACCAGAGCCGACGCACGCTCCTCAACCGCACTCCCAGGAACAAAGGATGCGTGCGTGTAATGTACCTTCTCTTGGGCGGCCTGAACCTCAGTGGTGAGGGCATCAAGCCGCCGCAAGATGTCCTCGTCGTCCGCGCAGTCGGCCGCAGGCTGCACGCTGAAGCCGTAGGCCGACACGTCGATGCCGCCAATCCCGCCCGCGGAAAGCACAGCGGGAGGCGACCGTAAGCCGACGCCGCACGGGCGCATGTCATGAAGGCCTCCGGACCATCATCCGCAGCCTCCTGGAAGACCTGCACAAGTGCTAGGGTGTGGAGACCCTCCGCATCCTCCTCCTCAATAGGAATGCAGAAGGCCGCTGCCGTGGCCGACGAATGCTGGCGCCCACCAAGAGGGCAGTCGCGGTACGCGTGATAGGCGTCCCCCTTGCCCGCCTTGCGGCAACGGTGGCAAAGGGGCTTGGCCTTCATGTTGTCCCTGTCGAACCCCACAGGCGGTGCCGCGTGCACACCCACCCGATGGCCTCGCGGATGCTGCTTACCGCGCGGTTGCGGCTGCTGTTGTCGTTGGACCGCACCCGCACGATTGTCCCGCACGAGCGCCTTCAAGGCGGCGATCTCGTCGAGAAGAACCGCGTACTCAGACGACGTGATAAGCGCGGAGGGATTACCGCCCGCCCCCAGCGTCTGCTTCTCACGCACTGCCACCCCATGATCGTCCGACTGCGCCCAGGCCTGAAAGATAGCCACGACGAGCGCCTGGAGCGAGCGGAGAGTCACCCCGCCGAGGTCACCCGCAAGCGGGTACCGCACCTTCACCGCCGCGTAGAAGATCGGGTCGAGGCGGTTGTAGAGCGACAGCTTGCGGGTCTCGTCGGTGGGCTGCCAGTCAGGAGCGCGGTTATCCCGCACCAGACGTTGCTCACGAGCCAAGATGGGCTGCGGGTCAACGCCTGCGGGATAACGTAGAGCTGCGTGCTCCTGCTGGTGGCTCTCACGTAGCGCGGCCGGCACGCTCCCCTTGATAATGTCGATAAGGGCACGACGTCCATCTCGGTCAGCCGAGGAGCAGGGAAGATATCTTACCCCGATTGGCCGGCCCCGGGCCGAACTGAGTCGCCAAAATGAGGCCCGGGCCGAAGAGGGGCCGAAAGAGAAATTGCTTTGGGGCCGAACCAATTTGGCGCAAACTTCTAAAATTTTGATGAAAATTTTACGATTTTTGCATTTCCCCATACTTAATATTAAAATTTTCGCGCCTGCGGCGGGCATTTTGTAGTTTGGACCGGGCGGACCGAAGGCGGGCCGAAGGAAAATTTGATTTGGGGCCGTACCGACTCAACGCAAGATATCTTCCCTGCCGAGGAGTCCGTACCGCGAAGCCAGGTGTCCGCCACGGAGTTGCGCTCCACGACGAGGGCCAACACGTCGTAGAGAAGCCCATTAACCTTCTCGATAACCAGAGAGGTGGGGTCGTCGAGGTCAAAGGGAGTCAAATCCAGCCCAGCGGACTGAAACTCGGTACGAAGCTGCACCACCAGCTCGGAGAGGCGGTCCGCGTCGTCAGTACCACGATAATGATGTTTCTTGGAACCAAGGATATCCTCGCGGATACCCTTGGCCCAAGCCCGATGTAAACGCCCCTTGTAGACCATGTCGACCGCGGCATGTTGGTCAAAAAGGTGCTTCCGCAACGCGACAGCGGTGTCGCTGTTGCTGGAAGCAGCAGGGGGCACCACAGGCGGGGTGTTAGCGGTTGGGGTGTCCCGAACCGCATCTATAAGCCGTATTGAGGCGTCCAAGTCGGAGTCCTTCAATAGGCGCTTGCGAGCTCGAGTAGATGTCGCCATACTTCTGAAAGCCAGAGAAAAGATGATGCGCGGCAGCACGTTTGGGTGTTGTGGCGGAAATGGAGTGAAGACGTAACGGCAGAACGCGCGGAGCGGCGAAAAGAGCGTGGGGCACTCGCAAATGTCGGTGTGGTCGAAGGTGTCCGGAGCACCAGCCCAAAATACGTGAACCAGCGGGATCAGTGCAGGTAGAACAACGCAAATGAACATTGCCAAAACCGAGCAATAGCAACGCGCGGTGCCCACGACTCGCAGCCGTAAAAGACGTCTACCGTAAAGCCATGTTCCAAATCCTAGTCGCACCCAAACGCGCAAGTGCGCACCACCTCTTCAAGCGGCTGCTTAGCCAATCATGGCCAAGATAGCAAGTGGAATGAAAACGTGGATGGGGCCACGACCTACCGGAATATCCAAGTACACTAGATATCAGAAAGTCCCGTACTCGTGTGGATAAACTCTCTAAGATAAATAAACCCTAAGCTAGATATACCCGGAACGGTCTCGGACGGTCTCGGAGCGTCTAGCCTACCTGTGACACAGCGTGTGTCACAGTACGAACCTACAGATCAGTCAGCAGTCCAGTGTTGGTCCTAGGGATCTGTCATAGGGGCCTGACCGGGACTCCCAGTCAGGGCTGCCTATACAGATTTCAGCACCTTATGCCCCCAGTGGTCGCCATCTGGTGGTGTCCGGTGGTGCTATCACGACCGCTTCCCCCCTCTCCACCATCCCTTTCGAGTTCCTCCCCATGACCTCGATCACGTTCCCTCACCGCATTTTCCACCTTCCACCTCCCTATCCCCTCTTCAGCGACGCATTCGCTCTGGTGGTGCCAGGCCGCTTTTGGCTTTGGCACCGCGTGGGCATTGGCTGATTCGTCGGTTTCGTGGCGCTCGAGGACTTCTGCAATCGAGAACTCCGCCGCCGCCATTCCACAATCACGTCGCGGCTTGTAGATGCTTGCCCTTAGGTACTAGGATTTTAGGCAGCGCCCCATGCACGGATGTGCTTCTAGTTGGGTTGAGAAAGGCCCCTTAGGCCTAAACATTCTAGTAACATTGGGTTAGGATTTAGGGTTTGCCTGCTTCGGGATGACCACTCACACCTTCGGGGTGAGGTGGTGTCATGGGGAACCGATTTCCCCCCCACTGTATGGGGGCCTGCTTCTCCTTGTTTCACCCCTCGCCCTGAGTGCCCGCTGTCATTTTGTCATCTGCCATCGCGCTGCGACCGTTCCGCACCGCACTCGATAAAACACCTAAGTATTTTATCTTATGCAGTTTTTAGGCCGACCGGATCACCACCTGTGTTTCCTGTGTTTCAGCGATATATATCCCTTATATATATATCCCGACTCCTTTCATCAATGATGAGGATATAATTGATGATGGATGATAAGGGGGGGGTTTATTTTTCCCCCACCTGTACGTTCACGTACCCCCTATATTTCCTGTTCCAGCCCATACAGGGTACTCGTGAAGGTCTCGGCCAGTTCTTTTCTTCACCGATTCTGTACCGTTGGATGTAGCTATCGCCCGGTACAGAACGAGTTTCGAGAACCGGTAGAGAGAACTGGTCGAGACCTTCACGCGTACCCATACAGGGGTACTCGTGAAGATCTCGGCCAGTTCTTTTCTTCACCGATTCTGTACCGTTGGATGTAGCTATCGCCCGGTACAGAACGAGTTTCGAGAACCGGTAGAGAGAACTGGTCGAGACCTTCACGCGTACCCATACAGGGGTACTCGTGAAGGTCTCGGCCAGTTCTTTTCTTCACCGATTCTGTACCGTTGGATGTAGCTATCGCCCGGTACAGAACGAGTTTCGAGAACCGGTAGAGAGAACTGGTCGAGACCTTCACGCGTACCCATACAGGGGTACTCGTGAAGATCTCGGCCAGTTCTTTTCTTCACCGATTCTGTACCGTTGGATGTAGCTATCGCCCGGTACAGAACGAGTTTCGAGAACCGGTAGAGAGAACTGGTCGAGACCTTCACGCGTACCCATACAGGGGTACTCGTGAAGGTCTCGGCCAGTTCTTTTCTTCACCGATTCTGTACCGTTGGATGTAGCTATCGCCCGGTACAGAACGAGTTTCGAGAACCGGTAGAGAGACAGGCCGTCCACAACTAAAGGCACCTGTAAAATAGCAACGAACACACCAAACACCGCCGCACACCTTATCAGTTAACACGCATGAAAAAAAGGAACGATTGCCGGAAACAAATTCATGGAAAAATTACCGGCTAGCGAATTTTTGAAAAAATGACCTTTCAGTACCCTGACTCTTCGGAAACCCTAACCGTTCGTATACCAAAACAGGTCGGAGCCGCTTCTGAATAGCTTGACCGACAAAACAAAAGTTAGAAGTTGAAACGAACAAAGTAAAAATCGATTTTTCGCGCTGGGACGAGCCCGAAATTTGCCTATTTAAACCAATCTTCAACTCTAGACACCTCACTTTTCTCGATATTCTAACCGAGAAGGCAGCGCTGTAACCGTACCGAGACTGTCCTAAGTGGTCGCGGGATATCGAAGAAATATTTTCCTATTTGCTTTGAGTTTGCTGATTCTTATTTGCGTCCTAGTACCTCACACCCCGGAAACCGTGTGCAGCAGTACGTTCGCGCACAGTGATCTTCGTGACCACTGTTTTTTACAAGAACTAACTCTGCTAACTGGAAATTGTGCAATATGTCTAGATATGACTCAAAATATGATGGTCGCGATAACGACAGACACTACAAACGTTCACGCTCGACTCACTCTGGCTCTGGCCATACACGTGAGCACCGGTCTAGGACTCCATCACCGCCGGGACGCTACGAGGCACATACCAAGCGCTATCACGCTCCGAGATCACCAACTGCGAAAATCACCAACTTGACCGCTGAGGACCTAGCGAACGTGCCCCGCAACTATCTCTACAACATCCGTTTCCGCAAGGAGAACCATACCCTGATGCACGTGATGGGCGACAAAGCGCTTATGCCCAGTCACATTCTGGGGGTGGGAGACGAACGAATCCTTGCCTCTCTTCAAACCTTTCTATACAAGGTCCTTTACCCCCTCAAGTTCCACAACGAGGGCAACAAACTATCACGCTGCGACGATGAATTTTTCGGCAAACTGCAAGCGATGGCGAACCTTCCGAATACCATGGGCGGTACCACTACGGGCGCGGCACCGACACCACCGACTTCACAGCAATCCACCGAGAACCTCGAACTATCGAAAAAACTATCTGATGTAACCAGACAGAATCAGAAATGGAAAAATAAGTGCGATGCCCTCCAAGCTTCGGCAGACAAGAAAACTACCGAGCTTCAGCAGCAGCTCACAAAGCAGACAAATGACCATTCTAAAGACCGCGTGACTTTCATGGACCGGACTAAGAAACTTGAACAAATGATGGCACGTGTCCTTGGCAATAAGGACGACAATACCAAGACAAAAAGTAACAAGACCAAAACCAAAGCTAGACGTACCAAGCTGGAGAAGAAGGCACGTTGGGCTGACCTCATGGACGATGAGGATGAGAAAGCTGAGGAAAATATTCCTAAGGAAGACACGATGGAGATCGAAGTCTCCGCTGACACTCAAGAACCTTCTGAACTTTCTGAACCTGACGAGACCGACGGGGAGGGCGAGATGGCTGGCTCCGACGATGAGGACATAGGCGATGAACAGACTGGCACTGAGTCCCTTGAAATCGAAGACATTGAGGACATCGTTCCTGACGAAGTTCGTAAATCCCTTCGCAAGAAAGACAAGAAAGACCCCAGTGTTGACAAGCACCGCGAAGCACTTGCCAAAACTGTGACTCAACTCAGGGAATCGTACCCTAAGGGGGATGCGGAAAAACTCAAGGAGCTCATTGCACTAGTGAATTCTCACAAAATAAAGATTACGGGGAACCTGACCTGGACTCGTGCAATTAATGCTCTAGCCACGTTTACTACACCTGCTGAAAACTAGCAACGACAGCCTAGCTTGCAGGGAAGAACAAATGATATGCATCACATTTCATGTACCTCTAGTCTTAAGACCTTGCTCGAAGCACCTAGAGTAAACTGGGACAATGTTGATGACATTATCACATGTAAAATGACAAATGTTTTGTTCTACCTGCGAGATCGTGATGACCTGCATACTTTATGCCCGAGGCATTTGTATAAATGCAAATACAATATTATTAATGCCTGCAAAATCATGGAAAATAATATACAAGACATTTATACCCGCCGTCAAAAACAAGTCTACATAATTTTTTCGTTAAATACTAAACATTTCTACATTGGTAGTACAGACCGAAGTTTGAAAGAGCGTTTTCACGAACATTTACTTGAAGTACGGAATCTCGATAAAAATCATACAAATACAACTACAAATATGAAAGCGTCACAATTAAAGAACCTGGGTATTCACGAATTCACCATTCTCCCGATCGCCTTTCCCATTGATAATTTATTACAAGTCGAAAAGAAATTCATCAAGCAACGTAACCCGACATTAAATACGGTACATAGGTTTTTCAAAACACATAACGGAGCACGACCCCAGATTATAAGACACAATACACGAAAACCAAGACCTGGACCCAAGCGCAGGGAACGTTTCAAGCTTTCACAACAGACGTCACAACCCCTAACCTCAAAACAAGGCAATCCATTAAAAATATATGAAACAAGTAACATGAAATCAAACTCATTGATGACCCTATTACGGCATATGACATGTCTGGATAGGAAGGGAGTTCTCTCTAACTGTGTCACATAAAGAAGATATAGACGTTACTAATTTCCACGCCATATATAAAGAATTTGGGAACATGATTCTCACAACCCCAGAAAATGAAAAAATCCCAATCACAGAAATTAACAAATATACACACATTACTCAAAATACAACTTTTCAAGTAAGAATGGTAAACACGCCAAGCCATAAATTCGCAGCATCAAAAGCAGATTTAATATTTCTGAAATACATCGCGCAACATTCAACTGCCCATAAACGAGATCTACTACAAGCCGAAATAACCACATTATTAAGATTATATGTTCAATCTAAGGAACTGGAAAATAAAAAACTCAAAGGTCTCGCAAGAGGCCGTATTCTATCGGCGATCAAGAAGAAATTCAAAATTTCAACCTTTCCAAAAATCACCTTTAAAATACCCTTTCACCCTAATGTTGGGCCCAAGAAAATTAAAAATATCCTCGCAAAAATGTTTCGACAATCAGACCTTCCAAAGGTAGTGACCGGAAAAATAATTGAATCAATTCGAGTTCCCTTTACGGCTCATCACCACACGATGGACATCCTTAAAAATCACGTCACTCGTGCAAAAGATTTCGCCGAGACACCAAATAAACAACCTCAATGTACCTGTGAGAAATTACGCGAATTAGTAAATAATAATCCCGAAAAATGGGTAATGCACCCGTGTGGGCATATTAGCGTAAAAGGAAAGGAGACAAATTTAGATTTTCTAACAGAATCGTCAAAATCAATACCAACTCCCGAAAAGAATGATGTCACCAATCACATAACGAAAGAATTTGACAAAATAATACGACAACTCGGACATTTATCATCATATATAAAGGATACCGAATCATACCGAACATTACTACTAGAAACTTTACCTCAAAACCACTCTGATGAAACCGTGAGTGAAACAACTGAATTATGTTTTCGGCAACAAATCAGAGATTTCAAAAAAGAAATACAACCTACGGTGGTCATACCTCTTGATCGGAACCCCGGGGAACTATTATTACAATGCCCTGTTGCTTACCATATTTTTCTGCATGAAACATTTATTAGCGATGAAATTCATTACGAAAAAATCGAAAAAGAAACACCGCGAGAAATTTTGAAGGGATTCGACACAACCGCTAGAGCACAAAAATGGAACACGATAGCGACGTGTGGGTCCACTAGGATGAAGCAAAGAACTGCTAAATCCACTCAACCAACGAGAAATGTTACTTTACCATACGCGTATATTCAAAATAAAAACAAAGACGTCAATAAACTACGACCTATCATATCATATTCACCTCATCCTATGAAACGACTTTTTAATATCACTTCAAGAGCATTAATGTATATGCTTAAAAACCTCCCCATCCTACATTTTACACTATACGATTCCCTCCACATAAGGGAACGAATACACGCCGTAACAAAACAAATGGAGCATTTCGGATACGACTCGATTATACTAGAGTCATACGATGTCAAGAATATGTACACCGAATTACCGCACCAAGACATACGAGATGCCGTAGAATGGATCACAACTTTATACAAAAAGAATTTTAGATCGGATCGTCTCTCGGTTAAGCGGAAAGGCCGAGCGGGCGTCAAACGCGGGAGAGCATGGAATGAATATAGCACCACCGAAATCACATACAAACAAATACTTGAGATCGTTAATTTCGACCTAAACAACACATATTTCACCTTGGGAAATCCTGAAAATGGTGAAGGAAAGATTTTTAGACAAAAACTCGGAATTCCGATGGGTAGCCCACTAAGCCCAGCTCTAGCACTAATCGTTTGTGCTTTTTACGAACACAAAAATCTACAACGATTAGGTAATAAAAGGAAAAATTGTACCGGAATTAGATACATGGATGATGCATTTTTTATCGCGGGATATAACAAAAACGAGCCAGAATCTTTGATGCTTGCTAAAGAAAACATGGAAGCAATGAGAGCCGCATATAATGAAAATATGGTACTAGAGGAACAAGGAAAAATAAATGATAATACATTACAATACTTAGAATCCGAAATTAAGATAAACGATATTACTTTCCAAGTTACACCCTTTATGAAGAATAAGGAATCCATCGAAGAAAGGAAAGGGAAACTTAAAATTAGCCGATTAGCATCCGGCAAATCGTATACAAGTGCTTGTATAAAGAAAGCGACGATAATATCATTGACTCACCGGCTTTGGAAATGTTCAGACACTCTAGAAATATTCTTTGACTCAATCCGGATTTTCATACAAGAATTAACGATCAATAGATTTACACCGCGGATCATTATCTCAGCACTTGGAAAATTCAAACAATCAAAACTAACATTTATAAAAAACAAAAACTTTCACAAAACAATTAGAGACATAATCAACGAAACAAACCAAAACAAGACACGTTACTAAAGACTGTACCAAATGGTACAGCAAAGACAGGCCGTCCACAACTAAAGGCACCTGTAAAATAGCAACGAACACACCAAACACCGCCGCACACCTTATCAGTTAACACGCATGAAAAAAAGGAACGATTGCCGGAAACAAATTCATGGAAAAATTACCGGCTAGCGAATTTTTGAAAAAATGACCTTTCAGTACCCTGACTCTTCGGAAACCCTAACCGTTCGTATACCAAAACAGGTCGGAGCCGCTTCTGAATAGCTTGACCGACAAAAACAAAAGTTAGAAGTTGAAACGAACAAAGTAAAAATCGATTTTTCGCGCTGGGACGAGCCCGAAATTTGCCTATTTAAACCAATCTTCAACTCTAGACACCTCACTTTTCTCGATATTCTAACCGAGAAGGCAGCGCTGTAACCGTACCGAGACTGTCCTAAGTGGTCGCGGGATATCGAAGAAATATTTTCCTATTTGCTTTGAGTTTGCTGAGAGAGAACTGGTCGAGACCTTCACGAGTACCCCATACAGGGCGACGTTCATGACAGTGTCACCAACTTTCATTCTCGGAGCTTTGCGGACTGCGTCTCATGTCACGTAAAAACCTGGCGACCACGTACTGAAACGAAAGTGTGACGACGACGACGACGACGACCACGACACATTAAACGCCGCATGGGCCCTCCGTCGGAGACGGGAGGGTATATATTTTATTTATGTTAATAAACTATTGGGGAAAAAATCGGAGATGGAATCGAAGATCCCCCTCTTTTGAAAAATCGGGAAATATAATTCAGTGCCTCTTAACACTGTGTCATTGTCGAATTCCCCTTAACAGTGCGAAAAAATGAAGCCAGACACTGTGACACTGTACGCTGTATACGATTTCTGTCTCAGTTTTTTTTACGTCTTCATTCTTCAAATCTGAGAAATGTGTGAACGGATTCCGAAAATTCAGTGGCTCTTAACACTGTGTCATTGTCGAATTCCCCTTAACAGTGCGAAAAAATGAAGCCAGACACTGTGACACTGTACGCTGTATACGATTTCTGTCTCAGTTTTTTTACGTCTTCATTCTTCAAATCTGAGAAATGTGTGAACGGATTCCGAAAATTCAGTGGCTCTTAACACTGTGTCATTGTCGAATTCCCCTTAACAGTGCGAAAAAATGAAGCCAGAATCGTAGGCTGTACACTGTACGCTGTACACGACACAGAGTAGAGCTGTGACACACGACACAGTGAGCTGTGACACACGACTCAGTGTGTCACTGTACACACGACACGACACGACACGACACGACACGACACGACACGACACGACACGACACGACACGACACGACACACAGTATAAATAAAATTAAATATAAATATAAAGGTCATCCATGAATGACAAGGTATGACTTCACAGTGCGGTAATAATTAAATTTTAATTATATTTAACCCAGGTCATCAGTGAATAATGAAGGGGGGGCAGAGCCCCCAGCGGTAGCCCCCACATTACATGCAGTTCATGCATAAATGACAACGTATGACTTCACACGGCGTTAATAATGTAATTCAGGTCATCAGAGAAAATGAAGGGGGGTCTGGGGGCGGAGCCCCCAGAGGTACCCAACCCTCCCCCCCGCTCTTGGCCGCCTCTATTTGTCGCGGGTCTCTCACTCTTCACATGATGATGATGCGGATGATGGATACTCAGGGGGGGGTTTATTTTTTCCCCACCTGTACGTTCACGTACCCCCTATAGGAATAGAAACACTCCGAAATGTCAATAAGTTTGTGTGTGCACAGGCAAACTTTATTTTTGTTGTGCAGCTTTTGTTTGGACAGCCTGATACTAAACCATGCTGTGGTCGAAATATTACCCATGATGGACACTTAAGCGAAGCGATGTTCAATCCTGATGTCTGCTCTGCACAGCTCGCACGCTTTGCAGCGGTCATTTAGAACTATGGAAATCACCCAAGGACACTGCAAGATCAAAGTATGAACTCAATTATTTACCCTCGCGTGCGCTTACGCTTTTGCACTTGGTACGCAATCTTAACATCGCAATTTGGTTTTCGGGGACGCGTGCTAGCACGTCGCGCAGCTCTCTATCCGTTCAACCCAACGAATGCGAAATAGTCGGAAACATTACAGAATAATTCCCCTCACGTTTCAACAGCGCAGCCTGGGCAGCCAGACATGAAGACGTCCGGAAAAGAACGCAACTCGTATCGAAATTTTGGAAAAGCTCGACAACTTAGTTCTCGGTCGGGCGCAAAGTTTAAGGGCCAGATTTGGGAATCGTCAAGCACACCCATCGCGTGGGGAACGTCCAGACGGCCTCTTAGTGGAGCCCCGAACTCCCAGATTAATGGGGGCTCGCCTGGCTCACACTACCCTAGTAACGACTATCGTGTTGCCTCGGCTCCTGCGCGCTCTGGAGGCGAGCCCATACCCCTCGATGACTCTGAGGGCGTCTTGCCACCGATGGAGGAAGAATCAGAACACAAGCTCGACAAGCCAGCCTACTCGATAAAGTACTTTGGCGTATGTCGAGGCCAATTGGGCGTGTTGACTCGCAGGCGGGTAAGTTCCAACATCTCTCCTAAGAAACCAATGTTCAACACCACATGTTTGCTCAAGTGAAACAGCATTTCAGGTTTCGGCAATCCGACCCATTTGGGCTTTTCCCAGACCCGCCCGTTGTGCCGGAGGACTGTGGATTCTGCGCTCAGAGCAAGTGTTGTTATCCATTTGTGAGATGACACTCACTTCGAGGCACCTCAGTATCTCACTCGCTTCGAGGCGCCTCAGTATGTCACTCGCTTCGAGGCGCCTCAGTATGTCACTCGCTTCGAGGCACCTCAGTATGTCACTCGCTTCGAGGCACCTCAGTATGTCACTCGCTTCGAGGCACCTCAGTATGTCACTCGCTTCGAGGCGCCTCAGTATGTCACTCGCTTCGAGGCACCTCAGTATGTCACTCGCTTCGAGGCGCCTCAGTATGTCACTCGCTTCGAGGCGCCTCAGTATGCCACGTCGGGTACCTTCTTGTGTGAGTCGCCCATCAAGGAATGCAGTTGGATGGGTGCTCAGGCGATTTCACGACTGGTTCGGATGCCCGTCTCGTTGCCGCTGTTCCTGATCAAACAAATGCAACTGCGGAAACGCGATGTGGTGCACAGTGGTGCATTGTCGGACACAAGTTCTCAAAGGGGGTTTGAGGGAGCAGATGCAAGGACCGGAGGGCGCTTGGCGAACGAGCTCACCAGAACGTCACAAGACTTCGAGTCTGCAGCCGAGTTTGTCCCGGGGCTACGGGTCCGTGAGGCCGAGTACGGCCGGTTCAGAGCCCGCTGAGGTGAACCCCTCCCCCGAAACGTCCGATTTGAAATCGCACCTCCTCGTTTCCTGCACGGCTGACAGGACTTGATCACGCGCAACTGAAGTTTGGGTATCGTTGATATTCGAGAGGAAGGTAACACAGCCCACAAGTGTGCGGGCTTCCTCGACGCGCGCCGGCGTGTGCACACGAGACTTTCGAACTAGTGTGAACGCCGCGTCCAAAGGAGTTTTAGTGGCCGCCGAGGTTGCACCACATCCGCTCTGTGCTACATAAGCCATTTCTGGGTCCCGCGACACAACGGGCTGAGGGCTCTCGGTCTCTCGGGACAGCCACATACGGCTGACACTCTCGAATCTCGGCCGGGCCTAGACTTCTCCTTTGGGAATGTAGGTCACTGTCCAACTTGCTCTGTACGCCTTCACTCACGCTCCGAAAGTGAGCTGTGACTGATGGGTCCGACCACCCTCCTGCGGCCCTCTTGCAGATGCTTGTAGTCCCACTCCCCTCTCGCCTCCAATGCTGCAGAGGGGTGCACTGTGGACGTCTGAGCCACTCAGTGCGACCCTGTGACCCCGAAGGTGCTCGTATTGTCGAGCGAAGACTCGAAAAGTCTGCTGGGCGCGGGCGGCTCACGGCAGGGCCGAAAGGGATGTGGGGCCCTTCCGTGCGCAGGCACTGCGCACCTCCAGCCGGCCGGCGAGTGCGGCGCCTGTGACCGGCATAGTGGGGAACCAAGGTTTGAAACCCGCCAGAGGGAGCGCACGTGTGAAGGGCTGTGTGCGCGGGCTTGCCCCTGGCCTTCTGTGCGGTCCGCCATCTCTATTCGCGGAAAGCCAATTCGAAGAGGAAGCCAGCTATCTCCCGGTATCTAAAGGCCAGTATTCCTTTAGCATGAAGCTCATGGGGGTTGGAGAGGGGAGTGGTTGCCACCGCAGTGATGACAGTCACGCAAGATCAGGCCACAGGCGCCCAGTCTCTATGGAAGCAAGATAAGGTGCGACGGTCGGAAATCCGCAGTCGCTGCGATCCGTTCATGTGCCGTACTCGACACCGTTCGCGCAACATGGCTTGGTGCGCATTACTGAGGATCACTTGAACTTGACATCGCCTGATTCCTCTGGGATGACGGTTCGGCTGACCTCAGGCGGTGTGCCTCGTGCTGTTCGGTGTGTTTGTTATCCTTCCATCGCCCGTCATCATCCATGCTGCGCTCTATTGCTGCGCTTGTATTCGTCTTCCCGGGAGACACGTCACCAGGGAGCAACGACTCCCAAAAACCTTGGGTTCTAGGTGTATCGCAATCCGAATCTGTTCCTGTATGCATAGCTCCTCAGCAAGTATGGGTCCTTTGTCAAGGTCGGTTTTATGTCTCACACCGCTCATCGTATCGAAACAATCCTTCAAATGAATTACTTTTGGATCCACGGATTCTAGTTATCTGCATGCAGTGTGCGCAGGGGAAAGCCGAAAGGCTCACCTAGGCTTTTTGTCTGTATGGAGCTTGCTCTTCATCTCTGTGTTTGCTCTCATCCCAAAAGATGGAGGCAGGACGGTTCCGGTCGGTGGCCGTGGCTCTAGGCGAAGCTTTTCTCTATTATCAGCAGTGCTATTTTTACTCTCGTACGTCCTTGTTGCCTCAGCGCTGCAGAGTGCGCCATGAGTTTTGCATCGAAACTGGCACGGCTCAGCAACAGTTGCCCGACTGGAGTTATTCCCGATTCCGCACACTGTGCTTCACGTGCTGTGACTCACGCGCTGTGCTCCACGTGCTGTGTCTCGGGTGCTATGCTTCACGTGCTGTGACTCACGCCCTGTGCTTCACGTGCTGTGACTCACGCCCTGTGCTTCACGTGCTGTGACTCGCGCCCTGTGCTTCACGTGCTGTGACTCGCGCCCTGTGCTTCACGTGCTGTGACTCACGCCCTGTGCTTCACGTGCTGTGTCTCGCACACCCTATCTCACGGGCTATGCTTCACACACTGTGTCTCGCGCGCTATGCTTGACAAACTGTGTCTCACGCGCTATACTTCACACCCTGTGTCTCACACGCAGTGCTTCACACACTACGTCTCACGCGTTGTGTCTCATGCGCTATGATTCACGTGATGTGCTTCATACACTGTGTCTCAGGTGCTATGCTTCACATCCTGTGTCTCACGTGCTGCCGCTTTGCACACTGTGTCTCATACGCTGAGCTTCACATCCTGTGTTGCACGTGCCATGCTTCAAACGCTGTGTATCATCCACTATGCTTCACACGCTGTGTCTCACATGTTGTGCTTCATGCATTGTGTCTCACCTGCTATGCTTCACAGGCTGTTTCGTGCGTGCTATGCTTCACACCCTGCGTCTCACGTGCTATGCTTCATACGGTGTGCCTTATGCGCGGTGCTTCACACGCTGTGTCTCATGCGCTATTCTTCACACGCTGTGTCTCATGCGCTATTCTTCACACGCTGTAACTCATCCACACACTGGGTCTCATGCACTATGCTTCACACGCTGTGTCTCATTCACACGCTGCGACTCACACGATGTTCAGGTTTATGGTGTGCCTTGCAACTGGCACTGAAAATGAGCTGATATTCGGAGGGGGCAGATAGACCATTCGGAGCATGCTCACTACTCTCGAGGGGCAGCCCCGCCGAATGGGGAACCTCCAGGTTCGTTCTTCCCTCCTGTGCCCTCCTGGTGGACAGCTGGTATTGTGATATATTGGGGAGAAGTCGGCCTTGCCGTACGATGAAGAGCCCGCGAGATCACTCGGGAGGGACATGGGGAATGTGCGCTGAGCGTGCAGACGGCAGCAGCAGGCTCCCAGAGGTAGATGATATGATGGGGAACGTGTGGCTGCCCACCAATGCCGTCTATGGGCGCACCCTTCATCGAATGCGTCCCACCGACCGCTCCCCCCGCAAGGTGTGTGATACCCTCCCTGCATGTACACAGCATTGCAGTGGATCTGAAGCCCGGCAACTATGAATGGCGGGAACGCCGCTTCATCCTCCTCTGCCATTTTCATCACACGGTATCACAGGCAGTGTTACTAGCACGGAGCGGATAATTAATTAGAGCATATGCTCTGTTTCATGCCATGAGATGTGAGGAAAAGGCTGCAGCGTAAGGCATGCGCTTGGTGTGGTTTGGCTCGAGTGGCATCAAAGGCTTGCAAGGCATAGCCTGACATGGATGTGAATGGCAAGCTGTGTTGGACAGGCACAGATGGCAAGTCACCGCCACCGGTATGGCAACTACTACTCTCCAGTTCCAGGCGACATGCTCCCGAGAACCTCTCAATACATCTCTCACAATGCGCTCATGGTAAGCCCCGTCCTCATCACCCACCACACGGCCCTGTGGCGTCGCTGCTGTCCCTTGATTGCAGGTTTCTTGCCAGGTAAGATCACGCGCCGGTCACCATTGAACACAGCTGAACCGGAAACTCTAACGGCACACAAATGAATACAAGCGGAAACCCCAAAATCTAACGGCACACGAATGAATACAAGCGGAAACCCCAAAATCTAACGGCTCACGAATGAATACAAGCGGAAACCTCAAAATCACGGAAACAGCGACCACCATCATGTACAACCGGAACTAAGAGTGACGCAGAGCTTTTGGGAAGAGGACAGTCGGCTGGTCACCTATTGGCTGCCGGTGAGGCCCGGGAGCAGGCGTTTATAGTGGAGACGGGACCCCGAGGGGTGCGACCGCACAGAATGGCCGGCGCATCGCAGATCCAGCACGCAGGACCTAGCCACTCCGCCTAGCTGCAGGGCCTGGCGCAAGGGGGCGGGTGTTGGGGGTATGGGGCTTTAGACAGAGTTGGCTGGTAGTTGCTAGGATTTGGAGGAATGGGCACTAAAGTCATCATTCTCAGTCCTTGGAAAACGATCGGATGCTCGGCAAGATGTTGAACGTGGCTTTAGAGCTGTTGGGGAGCTTGGTGGTTGGGAGATGGCTCGAGCAGCTCGAAGGGTGAATTTGTTGTGGTGGGGAGGTGGCTCCAGCAGCTCGGGGGGTTGGCGTTGGACCGGCTTCAGTGGCACAGCTTCAGTGTGTGGACGGAGCAGTCAAAGAGGTGCTCAGGTGTCTTAGAGGGTCCCTTTCTCCACTAGTGAGCTCCAGAGAATCCTAAAGTGTGTGCTGAATCCCTTGATCCCCGGTATGGGTACATGGTGCAACCGATCTTCTGCGGCTACGGTGTGCCAAAGGAGTCGGTCCAAGGATAAGCATACACACACAGTTCAGATGGGATGACCTTTCGTCACCGGGCCCGGAGGGTGGGGTCTGGACTCAGGAGCAGAGTGGGGCCTCATCGGAGCAAGCAATGGCCTTGGCGGAGGGAGGGGTGGCCACCTTGATGGGGGCGAGCAGGCGGGTGGCCGGCCTTCTTGGGGGGTTGATGGCATGGGGGGAACTGATGAGGTTGACGGGGGAGATGTGGGGAGGTCCGCGGGTGGAGTTGACACACGCCGGGCCCCTCAGAGCCCGGGGGCCCATCCCGGCAGCGATGCCCACTTACAACAGGTTGCACGGCAGCATACGGCATCTCATCAGCTTCCGTGCCCACCGGGCGAGGTTGCTGGCCGTGCCGGAACTAACAGTGAGCAGCTGTCGGGAAGGCGACGACCGGGTGGTGAACTATCGGCCACCGGGAGGGCTTGGGACACACAGGCAACTGTGGGGATGGGACCCCAAGTAGGAACAGTGCGGCGTGACAGTTACAGCGCAAGTGTGGAGCGCATTGCGCAAGTTCGCGGCCACCTCGCAAGGCAATCAGTGCAAGGGCTCCAGTCACGGGGAGTTGGTGCTGGGGGTAGAGGGCTACAGGCGCAAGTCGGTGGCGGATGCGCAAGTTTGGATGAGGGCAACCCAGTTTATCATTCTCAGCCCCTTGGGACAGCGCTTGGGCATTCTGGCCGTGGCGTGGGTGGGCAAGCTCTCTTGAGACCAGGCTGTAGGGGGCAGCGGGGTGATGTGGGATGTGGGCTTGGTGGTGGAGGGGTGGCTCGATTGGCGGAGGTGAGCCGGCTCCAGAGACACAGCAGCAGTGCGCCGGCAGGACAGCCGCAGAGGGGCTCAGGTGGCCCAGTGAGGCTCAGGGAGCAGAGGGGTGGTCTTGCGCGTGGGCTTGGTGGTGAAGATATGGCTCGCGCAGCTCGGGGGGCAGGGATGAACCGGCTTCAGGCACAATGCAGCAGTGCGCTGGCGGTGCAGATGCAGAGGGGCTCGGATGGCTTAGCGAGGCTTAGGGGGTCCCATTCTTCACTAGTGAGCTCCGGAGAATCCGGATAAGTGTCCCGAAGTGTGTGCTGAATCCTTTGATCCCCGGCGTGGGTACGTAGTGCAGTCTTCTGTGGCTACGGGGTGCCAAAGGAGTCGCAAGGATAAGCATACACAGTTCAGACAAGTGAGGGGGAGAAGGCCGGGATGTTAGGATTGGTGGGGCCTGGGAATGGATGGGGATCCGGACCCCAGTGGTCCAGTTTCAGGCAGTCAGAGTTGTTGGGGGTTGGGGGGTTTATTGGGGAGGGGTTGACGGTTGAGGACCTTCTCTTGGGGGGCACTCGGGGTGAAAACCTTGAATGTGGTGGGCAACTCGACCAGTCAGAGCTGATTTCAGGAGATATGAGCGAGGCCGGAAAGAGTTGGATGAGCCCTTGTCGCCGAGTCCAAAACCGATTCACACACATACATCAGGGAGATGTGCACGTAGGAGTGGGGACGGGATCGCGGCAGGATTGCGGAGGTGTTGGAGGGATTGGCCACGCAGGGCTTGGCTCGGATGGCGGCCCGTGAGCATTGCGGGATGGATGAGGAAACGAGGAGATGGCGTGGCGGTGGCGCAGCTTCGGGGCACATGCAGGCTGTGGGTGGTGGTGATGGGCGGCGCCACCCTGCAGACATGGCAACGAAACGTCACAGGAGGGGCACGGCAAGACTTTGGCAATGCCCTTCCCTCAGGCGTCTCCTGCGGGCATGGCAGTCGCACCACCCAGACTCTCGGATGTATAAGTGAGTTTGGGTGAGCTGGAACCCCATGGGCAGACTTACGGTGCCCGTGGCTAGCGCTTCCAGCAGTGGTGGTTGGTGAACTTCTCTCGACTACAAACGGTGAGTGAAATGGTTTGATCCTCCGAGCTGGGTATGACGCCAGCTTTCTCCGATGCAGATTCCTTCTCAATGAGTTGAGATCTGTCATCAAAGGAAATCTAAGCCCGTTGTCACACACAGGATAAGCACACCAGGCAGCCAAGGATAAGCCACACACATACACACACTATCAGGCGTGGGTGGGTACATAGTGCAGTCTCCTGTGGCTTCGGGGTGCCAAAGGAGTCGCAAGGATAAGCATACACACTATCAGGAGGGCTTCGGGAAGGCATACGTGGGGATGGGTCCGTTCTCTACTAGTGAGCTTCGGAAAACCCGGATAAGTGTCCCGGAGTGTGTGCCGAATCCTTTGATCCCCGGTGTGGGTACATCGTGCAGCCAATCTTCTGTGGTCGGATGGTGCCAAAGGAATCTGTCCAAGGATTGAGCCACACACAAGTGCAGTTGCAGAGGCGCTCAGGTGGCCGGGTGAGGCTTCAGGGGTCCCATTCTCCACTTGTGAGCTCCGGAAAATCTGGATGAGTGTCCCGAAGTGGGTGCTGAATCCTTTGATCTCCGGTGTGGGCACATAGTGCATCCGGTCTTTTGTGGCAACGCGGTGCCAAAGTAATTAGTCCAAGGATGAGCCACACACAAGGTTGCTGGTCATGCCGGAACTAACCGCGATGAGCACTTCTTGGGAAGGTGGCCGTTTAGTGATCTATCGGCCACCGGGAGGGCTTGGAACACACAGGCGTATGTGAGGATGGGACCCCAAGTAGGAACAGTGCATCACTCAAGATCGCAGCTTTCTCACCGGATGTGCGGCAAAAGGGCTTCAGTCCCATGGAGTTGGAGGTGGGGGTTAAAAGCGCAGATCAGTTGCGGGCGCACAAGATCAGAAGGAAGCAATTCGGTTGGTCATTTGCAGCGCCTTGGGACAGCCCTGTGGGACACGGGGCGTGTGGTGGGTGGGTGGACAAGCTGTCTTGAGACCTGACTTTGAGGCAGGCAGGGAGCAGGGTGGTGGCTCTGACCGTAAGCTTGGTCGATAGCTCTTTTCATTCATTATTTGAGGCAAACATCGCACTTCATTAATAATTATCCACAAAAAGCAGCAAAGTTCCTGGGTTTAGAAAGGTGGGAGAAGCAAAAGGTACAAAGTCGTGGGATGATGAGGCTCTTTGGGGCCTTTTGTACATTCGTCATGTCTCGAACTGTCGTGTGCCACGCCGTCTCGACTGTCGCAGTTTCACAGATTCTGCCTCAGGAAACCGACACAATTCCATTGCGTTCTATTGCACGAGCTCTACTTTTGTCATTGATCAGAGATGAAAACCGCTTTCAGACATGTTGCACGGCGGAGTTCTCGGTCACCGTGACGGAGGCACTCACTTGAGGTAGAACTCCATCGCCTCATCCATCACAGCTGGGTCGATGTAGGCCTGCACTGCTAAAGAGAGTTGTGACCAACCATCGAACAAAGCAAATTCTCTTGCAGTGTGCCCAGTTCCCTGTCACACTCGTTCCTCCCTTCCTGCCGAAAAGCGCCCTCCCTTGGGTGGTCAAAACGGCTGACACCCAGCACCGTCGATTGTTGAGAACAAGTGCCATCCACTAGTTGGCAACCACATAACTACCAATGTTCCCCCCGTGTAGTGTCCCCCCTTGCGGACTATCCCTTCAGATCACACAGTTCCGATTGCAATAGCGCTATCTGACTCTTGATCTCTCATTCCGATCAGATGATCTCTACTGTTGTCATCAGATGGATCCTTCATATCAGATTACTGGAGTGTCTCTCTAGTAATCTAGGGTTGCTTTGGGTTTCAAGCGAGTGTGACCCTCGGTGCGAGGCAATTGATAGAAGCTAAGCAGGGATGACCCTTGGTCTAGACAATCAGTGATGTTGACCACTAGACGCGGGACATTTTTCACCAGGCAGGGAGCATTTTGGTGTAGCGCGTGTATAGGGATCGTTGTAGGCATAGGCCAAGCACTCCGAACACCCGAAGGTTGCTTGGGTCCGGGTGGCGCCCATACAGCGCATGGGACCAAGGGGGCCAGAACCTTTTTGAAATCTTGCTCGACTGATGCACACCGAGTCTGAGCATCACGGGCCAATTCCAGAAGTCAAATCATTGGAAGTCATCGGAAGAGCCCGAGCCATTCCCGGCACATCTCCTGGCGCCGCTCCACCCGCGCCTGGTGCTCACAAATACCCACGCCTGATGCCACGTCAGGCACCCCTCGAACGCGCTGAGGCAATCTGTTTTCTTCTTCGAAACGCGCCCATATACAGTTAATACAATCATCCAGAAATTGCAGATGCCATTGGTATCCCTTGGCACTGATGGCAAAAGAACCACGGGCATCCGACCAAACAAGCAAAGCACACTCTTGTGAAGGCTTCCTCGTGAAGACAAGCCCAAGCCGCCGGACTGGTGGCTTTGGTAAGTTGGCACGGCATGCACCGCTCCAAACAGCGGTCTGCCCGGCTTGTCATACTGGCGCATGGGAATACCCAAGGGCGCACCTCAATCCGTGTACTCAATAGGCGCAACTCCACGATGACCAAGCTTGCCATGTTACAGGAGCTTAGGGTTAGCCTCCTCCACGGTGTGCACATCTTTGAACAAGAACACCAACGTCCTTTTGATGGGACTGAACCACACCCTGTCTCCCCACACAGCTACAGCTGCTCCACATAGTGACAGGCCACCTTAGGGGCGGAGAGAATATCTGCGCGCCTGCCGGATACTGCTTCAAAATCGAAAAGAGGGCAGTTAAAACCACGAAAGAAGACCAAAACTGTCTCCTGTGATGTAGCATAAGAACTGCTCACGGCCAGCCCCAATGACGTTACCGTGTTTGCCTTGCATGTTGAACTTGGCCAATCATTTTTAAATGAGTGTATGTATTGCTCCCGATTCCTTACGAAGAAAAAAAATCAAAACGAAACAAAACAGAACAGAACAAAACAAAACAAAAAGCACCCTTTTCGGGGTGTGGGGCTTATAGTCTCCGCGGCCCCTTTCGCTTTTTCCTGTTAGTCCGGTTCCGCGGCTGCCTTGCTTCTGTATGATTCATTTAGGCTTCCTGCATAGCCCGTTGCCCGGTCGTGTATGTTCTTTCATAGTTCTCCAGCCTCTCTGTTTTATCGGATCCTAGGTTTTTTGTCAGTGTTTTCCTGTTGTGTTCATAATTTGTTCCTGTGTGCCCGTACGTCATCACATGTAGAGTTGCTTTGTATCCGTATTGCTCCAACAGTTTCACAAGTGGGGCATACTTATTGAATTTGTCTTTGGTGCCTCCTCTCACACTGTGTCTTGCGTGTATGTTGCCTCAAGAAGTTGTTTGTGTTTCACATCCGTAAGTGCTTGTTCCGCCATATATTCGGTTGTTATAGTATTGTGTTCCATTACTATGTCTACATAATGTGGTGTCGTGTCCTTCCCGTGTCCTGGGGCCGGGGTGCTTCTGCCGCCCAGTCTACACTCCCCCCTTGTCGGTATGTAGTCCATTATGGGCCTCTTTGCATTCATTCCCGATTCCTTATGTACCAATATGAATCTTCTCCTCCACAAACGATAGCTTTGTGTGCAAGCTCTCTTGACCACCGTGTCCGGAAGCGCCGGCATCCAAACTCGTGTGTTGCAGCAGCATGGCGGCCAATGCATTCCTGTAGTCATCAATGAGTGACCTCCATAGTTTTTGGCGCCACTTCATGCCACCAAAATCTTCTTTGGCTTCCCATATACCCAAAATAAGTGAATATATTTTGTATTGAACAAGGAAAGAACTATTGAATAGAGCTAATTTCTCAAACATGGCCCTTCCATGTAAAACCAATTATGCTGGGAAAACCTGCAGCCGATCCAACAGTTAAGGAGAATCTACATATCTAGTAGGACAACAAGCTCTACGACGACTTTGCGATCCCAAGTAATCCAGACAGCGGCCTCGCGCGTTCTCCTCATGTTGTACACAATCACCAAAAGCCTTCTCCCTGCTTGGACGAAATTCACCGGAGAGCTCGCATAACCCTGAGGTGTACCTTGCAGGGATGGAAGCTTAGCCCAGTAGCGGTAAAACCCTATGCACATGATGCGAATACGAGGTGAGTCCCACTTGCTCTAATCAGAATGCTTTTCCAAACGATGTTTGGGGACATTTACTAGACATTCATGGTGCACTATACCATTGTGTGCACTCCTACCAAAATTGATCGTGGACATGAAGTCATAGCATGCGACTAGAAGGCTTGATACATGAGTGAGAAGAGAACGTCTCTGCCATGATAAGGTTCTTAGAATATTGTGACTTGCTGATTGTAGTGAGGCATGTGGATGGGGACAATTGGAAAACTTCTTGGTTTTACCAGTGCAACAAAGGATTTCCTAGCATTGAGACTCGTGATTTTTTGTATATGTTGCTGTAGGACAAAATGAAGTCAAGTGCGTCGATATTGTAGACTCGGGATAAACAGATGGCAAATGCAGAAAGAAGAGTAGAGATGTGATGATGGAAAACATAGTGATAAGGAGGACCTAAGTCCCATCCAATCGTAGCGATAATAGTGTTGTATGCTGTATATGCGTAATCACCTCGAAAGTAAGGATAAACAGCCACAAACTGTATTTGCGTATGTCGTATTGTACAACATGCTGTGATGTCCCCAATGTACAGTATAGATATAAGATGTGTAGATACATATATTTGTATGCATTCGACTGCCACTTTCAGTAACGCATGATTGCCATAAATGTCAGTCAGTTTTTGGTACTATATCAGGAAATGGTGTCCTTATTATCAATATGTCTTCCTTTGCAAAGTCGGTTACACATTTACCTTCAAATAAGGTACTCTCGGACGCACTTGCTTCAAGGAAAGCGCTGTGCATTTTATTGTGGTTTTTGTACAAATTTTGGTGAGCGTCATATCATAGGTAAGAGATACACACGACGCCTTGATCGTAGTAGACTAATTTCACAACGGAGAACCCATGAAAATTATCAGATGTGTGAAAATTTCACGTTCGTACATGCTACGGTCATTGATGCGAAACCCGAAATCAAGCTCCACTATATCGTCAACCCCCAATCGACGATAGCGTGAACAAGATTCACTAGGTTTTGTACAAAAACCACTAGGTGCGGTATTTTCATAGATCATGATCTATCACACCCGGGCCATGGACGTCTCACCGTACATTTGGTTCCCTATACAAGCCATGTCCTTTTCATTCCCATGGCGTCCTAAAATCATTCCCAAAAAACTTTTTCCGGGTTATCCCTGGTGGGATCTTTACAACATTGCATGCCGACTATGCTATGAAAGGGAAACATTCTCCCAAGGGGTGCGGATCTTGATTTTTATTTCGCTGAATCGACCATCACAGATTTCGCAGAATGTGCTATCGCTCTAGATGTCCCAAGCACCTGCGTAATCAGAGCTGGGTCCACGTCCGACGAACAGGGTGCGCCAAATTCTTCTCGGAGTGTACGAAAAAACTTTCGGCAAACATTATTAGTATTCATCACCGTTGCTGACCGCGACAAGCTAAGTGATAAATTAAAACAACACGAAGCGATTTTTTTGTTTTGTAGAAACTTATTGCAATTTAAATAAACCGCGTGCTCATGTTTACTTAAACCGCGTGCGCATGTTTAATTAGATCTGGCGTCATCGGAGCATGTTGATAACCGTTCGTGAACTCAAATTGTTATCGAAGCATGTATTCCTAATTTCGGTTTCAAAATTTTCAACAAAACTCCTATAGACGGAGAAGTTGACACTTTTATTTTTCGGTCAGGTCATAAATTGGAGAAACAGAGTGAAGTTGACAAATTCTGTGATAGGTTATCTTCACAACGCTTTTATTCCAAGTAAAGTATTTGCTCTTATCATGCTTCAACACTCACATTATCTTCGGTAAAACTGATCCTGTTCTACTGTTGAGGCAGTACATCATAGTCATATACTTTTCAAATGTACATTTTAAAGGTTCTATTTCTTGCATATCCCATATGGAAAACATAATATGGTGACAATCAACACTATTAGCTTGTTGGAAGCACTGTGGGTAGCATCTCTACTAGGCTGCAAGATACCAGTACCCGAGACACACACAATCAACCTAAGAGATATCTAAGACTCTTCCTCTTCTCCTTCGATTGCTTGCAAAGCTGGGATGTCCACCCTGATGGAGGGCCCCATCGAAGAGCAAACGTACATGGACTTCCAGTAGACACCCTTGCAACCGACTGGTCGGTTTGTGTCGACCGATTGCTGAGGAAGCAAAAAATATGAGCTTCAGCAAAGTGTGTTATAAAAGCACCAATGAAGGCGATAATCGGATAAAGCGAAAAGGTGAGGTCACAAAGTTTCCCGTACCTGGACGGCCTTCAAGTTACTGAGCAACTCCTCCTCGGAAAAATCGGCAAGTCCAAAGGACATGTGAACGATACCGGACTTATCGGTACGGTACTCGATCTGCCAAAGTTCCCGGGCTCACGTGATCAGACACGACGTTTCGACGAGTCCAAGCAAGTCACCGCGAGTTGCAATTCTCCTTCGGCAACGTGTTCGAAAGGGGATGAGTAAGAGGTCAAACCAACTCAATAGAACCAAAGAAATAAAAAAATTCACTCGCACTATTTTCACAAGATTCTTGCCGAAAGTTTGCTCCACAAGCAGAGCAGCGAATGAAAGCAGACCCAGCGTGCCCAAGTTCTTCCGCCCCCCTCCAGTCTCACTAGAGTGTAGGTCATGAGCTCTGAAGGAGCTTCCAGAAGACAGCGAATTTCCTACAGGTTGCGGGTGAAGGTACCTTGCCCTTCTTGAACTCGGCGATGGCCGCGGCAACATCGGTTGTAACGGTTCCAGCTTTTGGGTTGGGCATCAGCCCTCGGGGACCAAGCGCTCTACCGAGCTTGGCAACTTTGGGCATCATATCGGGTGTAGCAATCAATTTATCGAAATCCATCATACCGCCTGCGATCTCGTTAACGAGATCATCACTTCCGAAGTAGTCAGCGCCGCTTTCCTTTGCAATGGCTTCATTTTCACCTTGGCACAAAACAGCCACCTTCACTGTTTGGCCTGTGCCGGCGGGCAAAGTTACGGTCGTGCGTAGCTGCTGGTCAGAGTATTTAGGATCAAGGTTGAGACGCATGTGAACTTCAGCCTTCTCTGGGAATTTTGCAGTGGCAGTGTCCTTAAGAATCTGTGACAGACCCAGGCCTCCTTTCAGCCTCCAAAAGATACGAGGAAAGTGATGTACGGTTGACATCTTATCCATAGTTGCACAGTCGCCGACTCTCAAAAACTACCTTTTTTTTATGACTGCACACAAGCGAACAACCTATGCACTGACGCATACAGTCCATAAGTCGTCAAAGTCGCTGGGTATCAATATGGCAAGCTGCCACTTCAGTCACAAAAACTTGGGCCGACAAGGATGAGGACGAAACTCCGAAAACAAATTTTCTCTCTACTCTACGGAGCTACGGGGAAAAGAGTGGTTACGTAAGAATAAAGGTCAACACCGAGACACAAGCTACATCTTACCTTAATGGCTTCGGCCGGAGACACCTCAACCTTTCTGCCAGGACTGAGTCCCTGCAAGGCACAGTACATCGTGTGCTAAGCCTATTGTTGACTTATAATGGGTTTAAAAGCTGTGTCAAACGCTAGGGTATCAGGAAGGCAAACTAAAACGAAGAAAATGCGCACCTGCACGGAAAGGTACCGGCGTGAGCGGCCTCGGTCCGCCTTTAGCTTCTTCGTTTTAATGGCCGCAGGGGCTGCAGTCTGTTTAATAGATAAAACACGTCAACAACAGTATTCTTAACCAGGCATAAAATTTCCTGTGACGCTTATGAGAGAACACTTACTTCCGCGACTGGCTCCGCCGCTTCTTCCTCCACAGCCGTCTCCGCAACGGTTGCAAATTTGAAGCTCTCGCCTGCAAATCCGGGAGCAATTCAAGACTCGCACCGCCGAAACTTAATTAACTTCCTCAATATCAGTGCGGCGACTGGATGCCGCACCTGCCACGGAGGCACGGCGTCTTTGCTGAAGTCCAGAAGTGGATGCCAAGTAGGCGGTGGAAGAGCGAACATTGCAAATTCGGAGCGCACGGTTGGCGGCAATAGGATTGGAAGCACGAGCGCGGACATTTGACACGCTTGCATGCACATTGCAGGCAACCAGGGAAGTCATAATATCTGTCATCTCAATTGCAGCCATTTTGCACGCCGCTGTAAAACTCTTGAAAAGGTGGAGCCTTCTCTTGGGGTACAATTATTGCTGCTGAGATGATGGAATGGAATCGGGATAAGGGAAAGTGACTCCGTGCGCCGGAAGACACAAGGCTTCACGGATGGATGGGCAGGCGCAATAGAGAAATATAATGCTGACGGTCAGGATGAATTGCAAGTATAGGTTGGTTGGGTGCTCGCAGTCGAGGTACATCATACTTCTCGAGGCGTAAATAACGACACGTAAAAATTATGGATGCGCAGTCTCCTGCGGATCCGATGACGTGGGATCGGATGTCGCTGTAGAACAGTTTTCATGATCGTGACGTGGCAACTTTGGTGTCATACTTGTATATGTCATTTACCGAAGCGCACGGGCATGGGCATGGCGATGGGCGTCGGGCATCGCATCGGCGGCAGCGGCAGCGGCATTCACTTTCAGGCAGGCAAGGCCAAGGGGTTAAACTACAAGTATTATACCCGTGACACCCCTTGGGCAAGGCAGGCTCTGGCATGGCATGGCATGGCATGGCATATGGCATGGCATGGGATGGGATGGCATGGCATGGCAGGCAACTCGAACTGGCAAGCGGCCAAGCGCAAGGTAAGGAATAATTAATATTGAAATATATTGTATATTCAAGTCTTCAATGTTCAAAGTTGGGATGAGCTCAGCTGGTGATGGTGATGATCATGATGACACAAACGTCAAACCATAACCACTGCACTGTGACACAAACGTATACTGTAGATGTGAAATTATTAGTCATCCTATCCTTTCGTTTATTTTTCTAAATATATTTGTATTTTAGTCGAATGCGGGCCACTTCAGTCCAATCGATGGCGAATAGGCAAAACTTTTGAAAATTATCACCGAAATTGAATCGCGTGGTGTCACAATGCGTATAATCGGGTGACACATCTATGTGACACATGTACATGTCGATGTGTCACAGTAGTCGATTACGAATTATCCGAATTGAAGTCGTAGTCGCCGAAATCTCAAAATTTCACTTTCTTATATTTTAGGCTCTCGCGATTTTGTCGGCATTAGATCGAGTATGACATGGCATGGCATGGTATAAATTTGATCATTCAGATGAAGGCGCGTTGCGTTGGACCCTCCCGTCTCCTCTTCTGTATCAATACGGAAAAGTTTTTTAAGACTGAGCCCAGTGGGGGG